>JAZHYW010038861.1:0-16073 GCA_037355805.1 Ixodes ricinus | reverse complement strand
GTCCACGTTACGAGCGCAAATACATTCACACGCGCGTGGTCGCTCCTTCGCTGACAACGGGCGAAGCTTTGCGTGCCTTGCGTGGACGTAACCATACATGTTAAGAGAGACACGAGTTTTTTTTTTCCAATGAAAACTCTGCACTTCGGTTGGGAAGATTACTGTTCAATATTCTGCAAACTCGAAGTGGAATATCACTGCCTGGGATGGTCAGGCGGCTCTTGTGCCACGTATCAGGCTTCGTTGAAGGTCACGGATGTAAGACTGCCTCATATACTTTTCGGTCCATGACTCCAGTTCCCACAGGAAGGCGGAAGTGTCCATAACCTTTTTGACGAGTTCGCCGGCGTTCCATAACGCGAAACAGATCTGTTCGTCTTCGTCGAGATGGAGCGACTGCAGCGAGGTGGTCTTCATTTTTTAGCATTTTTTGCAACGGCGCATGAAGCAATCGTTTTGTTTTAGAAAATCGCCTTTAGTAACTGTCTTCTTCGTGGCATTTGTTATTGCCGTCAAAGGGAACTGAAAGTTGACGCAATATATTCACGCGCACACCTCGTGCTCGGGACTCTCTTTACCCTCTTTTTGTCGTAGGAAATAAAATTAGGGGTTTCCTAGTTCTCGATGGGGATAATCCTTTCTAAACAGCTGCTAAGCTTCTTTAATAGGGTGGGTCATAAACCTTTTAACGACTTTAGTCTTGCTGTCGTTGATCGTAGCTTTAACGACATCCTCTTTGTTGGGGCTTTCAACAGAGCATGCAGAAGTCGTCGCGTGTGTAGAACTCAAGTGCAACCCTCACGTCTTCGGCATTCGCCTTTCTCGAATGTAGGGGTCAGGGTTGCCCATACACCATTTTTACGCTTCAGTTTTCTTGTTTGAGCAATCATGTAGGCAGTCGCTTCTGGCACCAGACGGAATATTTATTTCTTCGAGATGCGTGGTAGCAGAGGCGAGTACAATCGCTTGCGTTCCTGGTGGGAACTGCATGCCTTCAGCGCTTCGCGGAACGCGTCGAACCACCCCGCACAGTGCTCACAACTGTTTTCGCCGGTTTTCATGTCATAGACGCTTGGCAGCTTTCTTCCAATCGAAGAACTCACTTGAGCTTGTTTTCTCTTCAAATACGCTTCGTGCATCATTTTTATTGGTTTTACGTGGTTTCAATGGGGTTACCGACGGACTAGCAGCACAGAAGTCTTGACTCACTTCATCCAGAATTTCATCAAAGTCCAGGAAAGAAGTGCTTTATCTACTCACGTTGGGAGGAGAAGCAATCTCATTCTGAAGGTGTTTGTAGCAGTGTTGGCATAAAAGGTCAGATTCATTCACTGTCCGTGGACCCAGTATCTTTTCCAAATGCCTTTTGTTGAGCCTCCCTACCGGTACGAAGTACAGGGTGTCACGAAAGAAAATTTACACGGTCTTTTTTACCGCAAAAATAAACTAGGCATCGCCGAATGCTCATTCTCCGCCCAAAGGTAGCGCTAGAGGTCACAACCAGATGCCAAAGTATCAGCCCGATCCGATACCTTAATCAAAAGTTATAAGTGATTTTCTGAAAATTTCAATGGAAAAATGGAGCCCATTTTTGCCCGTTTTCGGTTTCTGGCGCCATAGAGCCCCATGTGTTCGAAAACTCCGTCGGCCACCATTTTCCCATTGAAAATTTCAGAAACTCACTAACTTTTGATTAAGTTATCGGATCGGGCTGAAACTTTGGCATCTGGTTGTGACCTCTAGCGCTACCTTTGGGCGGAGAATGAGCGTTCGGCGATGCCTAGTTTATTTTTCTCCCTTGATAATGTCCTCTGTGGTTGTTCGAGGTATTTCTTCAAGCTCGAAGAACTTCGAGTAGTAGTCGACGATGACTATATACTTCTTCCCCCTGAACTGGAAAAGGTCCGTTCCAATTTCCTGCCAGGGACGATCGGGTAGTGGAGTCTGAAGAAGGGGTTCTGTATGTGGTCGTCTATATTGCTGACAGGTCGGACAGCGACTCACATAGTCATGTATTTTTGTGCTTATGCCAGGCCACCAGACGGAGTCTCTGGCTCTTGCCCGGCATCGGACAACACCCTGATGGCCGCAGTGCAATCGCTCCAAGACTTCTCCTTGCAGACTAGGCGGGATCACCAGCCGGTCGTTACGCATTAGTAATCCCTGCACAACCGAAAGGTCTGCGGCGAGACTCGCGAATTTGCTTAAGTTCGGAGGAAGTTTGTTCGTTGCCGGCCATTGTTTTTCGCAGTATTCCATAACCCTTGATGTGGTTGGGTCTTTGGAAAGCTCTGCCTTCAGTCTGGACAAAAATGAGTTAGAGGCTGGAAGGAGCTCCACCGTTAGCATTTCATACTCGTGAACCAACGTTTCACTGCTCTCCACGGTGTTCCTTGAGTCCGTAGAGTGGCCTGTTGTCGGTAGGGGTTTCCTAGACAAGACATCCGCGGTGAACATCTCTTTGCCCGGTACGTGGGATATCGCAAAGTCATACTCAAAGATGCGCATCCTCAGACGCTGTAGCCTTGGTGTCATTTCGTCAAGACGTTTCGTTGTGAACAATGGCACCAGAGGCTTGTGGTCTGTTTCGATGTGGAATCCCTTTCCTACCAAGTAGGTCCGAAAATGTTCACAGGCCCATACGATGGCCAAAGCCTCCTTTTCCACTTAGGCGTATCTCTGCTCCGTTGGTGTCATCGCTCTCGATGCGTATGCCACTGGGCGTCTTTTGCCGTTTTCCTCTTGGAGCAGAACCGCCCCCAGTCCAAACGAAGACGCATCCGCCGACAATGTAAGTTGTGCATCCAGTTTAAAGAACGTGAGCACAGGAGTCTTGCATAGGAGATCTTTGATGTTGAGGAATGCTTCTTCCTGAGGCTCGCTCCAGAGCCAGCCAGCATCCTCGTGTAGCAGATCTCGAAGTGGCTTAGTTTTCTCAGCTATGTCGGGAAGAAACTTCCCAAGGTGATTGACCATCCCCAAGAATGATCGCAGCTCTACCAAGCTTCCAGGTGCCGACATCTGTACGATCGCTTCCGTTTTCTTGGGGTCTGCCGCAATGCCCCTGCTGTCCAGAAGGTGGCCCAGAAACCTGACGCTCTTCTTAGCGAACTCGCACTTTGAGGTGTTCAGGGTCACTCCGGAGTCGTGGAGGCGGCGGAGTACCAACTCGAGATTTTTGTCGTGTTCCCTTTTGTCACGACCGAAAACTAAGATGTCATCCATATGACATACTTGTCCTGGGATTCCCTCTAGGATCCTCAGCATCTCCCGCTGAAAGACTTCGGGCGCTGTCGCAATGCCAAACGGGAGTCTTTTGAATTGAAATCGTCCCACTGGTGTGATAAAAGTCGTCAGTTCCTTCGACTCTGGGGCTAGTGGTGCTTGCCAGTAGCCGGCATTGGCATCTAGTTTGGTGAATACCGTAGCTCCGGCGAGTCTTGCCAAGCTCTCCTCTATGGTTGGCATGATGATCCGCTCCCGCACCAGTTGAGGGTTTAGCTGTGTGTAGTCCACGCAGATACGAAGAGAACTGTCTTGCTTTTTGGCCACCACCATGGGTGCGCACCATGCTGTGGCATGGTCGACTCTTTCAATAACGTCCAAGTCTTGCATCCGTTGCAATTCCTGTTGAACGCTGGGTAGCAGAGGTAGGGGTACCCGTCTCGGGTATGTGATTGCGAATGGTCTCGCGTCAGGGTGAAGCGCGATCTTGTACTCCACGTTCATTTTCCCCAGTCCTTGAAAAAGCGAGGGGTACCTTTTACGTAGGTGTTCATACTCCGGCTTGCTTTCGGCTTTGACTTCGTTCAAGCTGGGTAGTACCTGAAGGGCTTGAATTGCAGGCCGCCCCAGCAGAGGGTGTTTTAGCTGGTCAGACACATAGATGATTTCTCTAGTAGTGCGCCCATTCCAGGTTACCGTCGCCGTGAACTTGCCTAGCGTGTTCAGCGGAGTGTGGCCTGCTCCATAAAGATCCGTCCCTGTTGTCTGCAATGTTGCCAACGTTGTCGAGTCGCACATGCTGGGAGGGATAGCTGTGACGTCCGCCCCCGTGTCCACCTTGAATGTGATGTCCTGGTTGTTTACTTTAGCTGTAATGTACCAGGCTTCCCCGTTGCTGGAGCGTACTAGCTCGCCGAGGAAGACTTCGTTCAGTCCTTGTCTGGTGCTCTTGTGATCTCAGATTTTCTCGAGCGTGTTTGGAAAAACAGACGCTCTCAAAGTGGCCTAGCTTCTTGCAGGCGTTGCACTTCTTGTCTTTTGCGGCACATTGAGACTTGGCGTGTTTCCGTGAACTGCCACACCATCGGCACGTCCATGGCGAATTATTAGACAGGGCTTGGAGAGGCAACGTGTTCGGACGTCGAAAGTCCTTGTTCTCGCTTTTTGTTTTCGGCTGTCTTCTGAGTTCTTCAAGAACGTCACCGTCTGTCTTTGTGCTGCGTAGCTCAGTCTGTTGGCGCTTCACCGTCTCTGATGATCGAGCTGCCGTAGTCGCGCGCTGCAGTGTAAGTTTAGCATCGAGCTGCAGTTTCTCGCTTAGTTTCCTGTCCAGGAGTCCAACGACGATGCGATCCCGTATGAGCTCGTCCCGTAAAGGGCCGTAGTCACAGGTATCCGCCAATCTGTGCAATGCCGTGATAAAGACCTCCACAGGCTCGTCCAGCTCTTGCTTTCTAGAATTGAACTTCGCTCTCTCGAAGATGACGTTCACCCGCGGAATGAAATGCGCGTCGAACTTCGCCTTGACTATGTCGTAGTCGTTCAGCTCATCTTGTGTCATCTCGAGCGAAGAAAGGACATCCTCTGCCTCTCTGCCCATCGCGTAGATGAAGGTGTTCACCTGAGTCGAAGCGTCACGGAGATGAAGCCCCGAGATGATCCGGTAGCGGTCCCACCGGGTGATCCATCGCTTCCAGTCGCTCGGATTCCTGAAATCCAGCTTCTCCGGTAGCTCGACCGCGAAGGGGTTGAAGAAGGAAGGTCCTCCGCTGGCCTGGGAGCTTGAAGCCCCCGAACCGTCTGCGTTGCTAGTCATGGCGTAGATCTAGCAGCGGCTCGAATCTTCTTTGCTGGCCGTTCGGTCGAACTGCAGAGTTTGGTGCGGCTTCTCAGGTCCTCGGAGACGATGGAGGATCGTTCATGATCCCACCGCTGCCACCATGTCGTGTTCCGAGGCGAAAGAAAGGTCAAAGCCCGGAGCCGCAAACCAACACCCGTGAGTCCTTTATCGAACCCAAAGCGTATCTACAAGTCACGCGCATCTCGGACCCTCGCGCGTGGCCCACAGTCTCACATGCCGCCAGACTTCGTCTTCTTTATACGACACTCTTTACGGTCAGATGTCTTTCTCTTCCTTATTTTTCTTTCTTTGTGGACATGCATTTATTGTCGTTCTTCTTGTGAATAAGCTCATCTGCGTTTGAGATTTCGTTTCGCACCGTCCGTTATTTTGTTTTTCATCGTCTCAAAGTTTACATTGCAATGTTTCCTAACCAACTGACCTACATACTTTCCCTTCTTGCAACTACTCTCGCATTATTTTCCCGTAACTGAGTCTTTTTGCATTTAGCTTTGGGTTTCATAGGCAATGTGATCTGCTTACGATTCGTAACTGCCGCCAGCAGTCACGAATATGAAGCAGAACGTTTCTTCTTCGTGATTAAGGGGTGGGAAAGAAAGGGTGAGGGGAGGGAAGGGGAAAGGGGGTATGGTCACACAACTTTAAAGCAATGCTCGGAACAGCAGGACTTTCCGCTCTTTACGATAGAGTATCGCTTTCCAGCTTTTGACGCTTCCATGAAGGCGACATTTACGCTCGCTCCAAGTGAAGGTGTGTCGTAGCCTTTCCCGTTTGGAGGGCATAGGTTACTCAATGTTTTACCACCACAAGTTAATGTAAGTCACTGTAAAGTGCCAAGGAAGTTTAAATAAAAGTAAAATATATAGTTTTTTTTTAAATATCGACGCCCAATCTTGCTATTCTTTCAGAAATAAGCTGCATTTCCACCTCAATAACAAGGAGAGATTTAAAGTAGGTATATTATTTTTATATGTATTCGTAAAGACAATTTAAAGACGCGCCTTTTGATATATCTTGTTAAGTATTATGAAAGATAGTTTACTAGAATGGAAAGTTGGGCGAGTTGGTATGAATCCATTTTGAAAAACAGCGCGAATAACACACGGACAAGAAGAGAACACACAGGACGATGCGCTGACTATCAACTATCTACTCAGAAGACATACAGTATGTCTTCTGAGTATGTCTTCTGAGTATGTCTTCTGTATGCCTTCTGAGTAGATAGTTGATAGTCAGCGCATCGTCCATGTGTGTTCTCTTCTTGTCCGTGTGTTATTCGCGCTGTTTTTCAAAATGGAAAGAATAGCTTATTTGCAAAGAAATTGTTACGGCGTTCATATAGCTGAATTTTCCTCCCAAGAACATGGCTTTCATATATATTTTTAACCCAAATATCAAAATTATGACCCGGATCATCATTGTATGAACTGATGTGGAATCACCGTCGTGCGACAAGTTCTACTAGGCGCTACTCTGACTAACCATCTGCGTAGGTTCTCATACGTCACACTAACTTGATAAAAAAAAGTGAATAATATGTGTTGATTTATTTGGAGGGTTGGTTTTATAACACTGTTTCCCAAACTATACATACATACATACTTTATTATTCCGTGCCTCAGAACGACCGAAATCTTGATGTGGGGCACACGAAGGAGCTCGGAAATTTGAGAAAAGATGTGAACTTTCCTTTGCGGTGGCGCTTATGAAAACAAAGTACAGGTCGCTGCTCAACATGGACCCGGAACTGAGAGCTGTGGTGTTCAAACTCCGCCTTTTTTTTAGAAACCGTGCTCCAACAAACAAGTTCACTTTAGTCACGACGAATATACGTCATTCCTGATGGTATGGCTTATGGGTGTATATTGTCTTCTTTTTGAAGTGGCTTCTAGCTGAGCTGATTCACTCCGACCATATTATCTGCCAAATAAAGTTTCAACTTCAGTTTTGTGTATTTTTTTTATTTGAGTTTGTTTTGGATAATACATATTTTCTGCAACATCAAGGCAAAATACTAGTAGGTCTGACGAAGCGTCGATGCCCCAATAAAAAAGGAATACAACAATCGATCACTGTCGGGAACCGAACGAAAAATAAGAAGAACGTACTGCCGCGCGCGCAGCTTGCCAAGTAGGCAGCGCGCGCGTGGCCTAACGGTTATAGCGCCTGCCTCCCACGCGAAAAGCCAGGGTTCGATTCCTGGCCGCGGGGACGCCTTTCTGTTGAAATCTAATGTAATGCTCTGGCAAAATTCGAGAACCGTGTTGCTTGTTCGAGGTGCGAATGTTCTACGCGTCGAACTTTCTGCGCCGATTATTCCAGAAGCCCACGCGTGTACATAAGGGGCTTCGCGTAACGAGCCAGAGTCAGTTTTCGCCCGGCGTTCGACTCTGCTCTTTCGCCGATTTCAACGCCCGCGACGCTCTGCTGTTATCTTTCTTTCCCTTTTATTTTTGGGCACAAGTTCGCCCCATTAAACGTTTCAGTTTTCTCAGTTATTTCTTTGTTTTGTCACCTCGTCATTCGTGAAATTTTGGTGGAGGTGCGGGGTAGGCAGGGTTGGGTCGATGTCAAACTGCGAAGGCGGCGTTGTCTTGGGCGGCCACGAAGAGAGGTCTTCTGATATTCCGGCGATTTTGGCTGAGTCTGGGAGTTCCTCGGCGTGACCCACGGCGGTGCCTTTCGTAAGGTGCTGAGCCTCCTGTCGGAAGTTCGTTACGAGTGCGACAGTGTGTCCGTCTTGGAGCTCCGCGACGCCTCTTGCAATGCCGATCCCTCTTCCTAGAAGCAACTGAAGGCTTCCTTCGAGGCAAAACGTCACCGCATAAAGTCTCATCGACCCCGACGGGTACTAAAACACTTGACCGCGGTGGTAGGTTCACGTGGTTTGCGAGGACTCGTACCTCGGATGACGTCGCTTTGGGTTCCTCCGGTGGTGGAGCAGGTTTTCGTAGGGTCAGCCGGTTTGCTCCGAGGTCGATGACGGCGCCATACTCGCAGAGAAAGTCCATTCCGAGGATAACGTCCCTCGAACAGTCTTGCAGAACGACGAACTTGACAGGGCACGTCTCACCATGGATCTCGACGCGAGCAGTGCAGATCCCGACAGGTGTGATGAGATGTCCGCCGGCGGTTCGTATCTGCGGTCCGTCCCACGACGTCATAACTTTTCGAAGGCGACGAGAGAGTCTCCCACTCAAAACGGAGTAGTCTGCTCCGGTGTCGACGAGCGCCGTCGCGTCGTGGCCGTCGATGATAACGTTGAGGTTATTCGACACTGTTGCAGAAACGTCGTTGCGGGGCGTTGTGGCGTTAGAGTGGGAGGGCTCCGACGATCTTGGAGGATCTTGGCATCGTTCGTCTTCGGCAACACCACCTCCCGGCATTGCCGCGCCTAGTTTTCCCGACGGGAAGCGATGGGTGACAGGCTGTCTCGGCGAGACCGGCGGATGGGCGATGGCGAGCGTCGTGGAGACGGTGAACGGAATCCTCGGCGACGAGACGACTCAGGTGAGGAAGAGCGGCGGAGGTAGTCCTCGATGTCCCGAGGTCGCTCTCCAAGACGTGGTCGAGGGTCGTTGGGCGCAAACCCTCGTAGGCCCAGCTGGCGGTAGGGGCATCGACGGTAGATGTGGTTCGCTTCACCGCAGTGGTAGCACAGCGGTCGTCGATCGGCCGTGCGCCACAGATCCGTCTTCCTTGGCGCCGGTTGTTCAGTATGGACGAGCTGGCGTTGCCCTTCCCGACGTCGGAAGGTCTGTGGCTCTGGCTCACGTCGCGGCGGCGTGGAATACTGCCGGGCAGCTGGCGCCGGTCTCCGAGCTATTGCCGCGTAGGTCAGGGAGGGCTCCTCGGGTGCGGCTACGCTGGTGGGAGCCTCAGGATGGAATGCCCGTTGAACTTCCTCGCGGACCACTTCGGCAATCGACAGCGAAGCAGGCTGGTGAGCAGCAGGCAGGAACTTCTTGATTTCCTCCCGTACGACGTCCCGGATGATGTCGCGGAGGTCCGGGATGTTGCAGCTGGACGGCGAGAAGGCAGCGGAGCCGGGAAGTCGCTGGTAGTGTGAGGCCCGTGCTTGAAGGGCACGTTCGATGTTGGTGGCCTCAGTGATGAAACCTTCGACGGTGGTAGGCGGGCTCCGCACGAGGCCCCCGAAGATGTTTTCTTTCACGCCCCGCATTAGGACCTTCAGCTTCTTTTCTTCTGGGGCGTCAGGATCCGCGCGGCTGCTCAGTCGAAGAACATCTTCGACAAAGCTAACGACGCTCTCGTTAGGGCCCTGAACCCTCGCTTGAAGGAGGTCTTCGGCGCGTTCTCTTCGGTGTTGGTTGGTGAATGTTTTTCCTAACTCAGCCTTGAGTTGCTCCCAGGTGGTGATTGATGCTTCGTGGTTCTCGAACCAAGTTCCGCCCGTACCTGTACGGCACCCCGTCCCGCGTCGTCACGGACCACCACGCTCTCTGCTGGCTCGCCAACCTCAAGGACCCGTCAGGACGCCTCGCTCGCTGGAGCCTTCGACTGCAAGAATTCGACATGACCATTGTGCACAAATCTGGCCGCAAGCATAATGACGCATATTGTTTGTCTAGGGCCCCAGTCGAATCTCCTCCCGACAGCACCGACGATGACAATGACGCCCGTTTTCTCGGAGCAATTACGGATACCGACATGGGAGCACTTCAACGAGACGACCCCGAACTTCGCGCCGTGATCGACCACCTCGAAGGCCAAGGAAGTTCCGTTCCGCGATTCCTGGCCCGAGACTTGTCAAGCTTCGGTCTGCGGCAAGGCGTGCTCTTCAAAAAGAACTTCCGGAACAAGCAACCCTGCCTAGCTGCTGGTTGTTCCTGCCAGCCTGCGAGAAGAAATATTTCAAGCATGCCACGACGACCCGACGGCAGGACACCTTGGCTACAGCAGGACGCCCGCCCGGATTCGTGACAAGTACTATTGGCCGAGACTCCCGAAAACCGTCCACTCGTACACATGGTCATGCCATGAGTGCCAACGACGTAAGAAGCCTCCGACGAAACCAGCAGGACTCCTGCGGCCGATATCTGCCCGGACTACGCCTTTCCAACAGGTCGGGATGGATTTACTTGGGCCGTTCCCAACATCGGCGCAAGGAAACCGTTGGATTATCGTCGCGACCGATTATCTTACACGATACGCTGAGACAAAGCTCTTCCGTCGGGAACAGCGGTGGAAGTCGCCAAGTTTTTCGTCGAATCTATTCTCCTTCGACATGGCGCACCCGAAGTCTTGATAACCGATCGAGGGTCATCGTTCTTGGCTCAGCTCACGCAAGAGATCCTTCGGCTCAGCCACACCAGCCATCGTCGGACCACCGCGTACCATCCGCAGACCAACGGGCTAACGGAGCGGCTCAACAAGACCATCGCCGACATGATCTCCATGTACGTCGACGTAGAGCACAAGACGTGGGACGAGGTATTACCATACGTCACGTTCGCCTACAACACCGCAGTTCAAGAAACAACCGGGTTTACACCGTTCGAGCTGGTGCATGGCAGAAGAGTGACGACAATGCTGGACGCGATGCTGCCCCACGAGCCAGTGGATGACGGATACGACGATGCCCATGCGGTCAGTCAGAGAGCAGAAGAGGCACGCCAACTAGCCCGCCTTCGAATCCACGATCAACAGCGTGTCGATGCTCGCCGGTACAACCTTCGTCGCCGGGACGTCCACTTCCAGCCCGGAGACAGGGTGTGGGTGTGGACACCGATCCGCCGCCGTGGTCTCAGCGAAAAACTCTTGAAGTGCTACTTCGGACCCTACAGAGTGCTTCGTCGACTCGGGGATCTGAACTACGAGGTGGTGCCCGACGGAACACGGACTTCAACACGCCGCCCTCCACGACCAGAAGTCCACGTCGTGCGCATGAAGCCGTACTACGCTCGATAGGACTGTGGACCTTATGTGTTCCAAATGACTATTTAGCTTACCGTTCTTTTTGTTTGCTTTGTTTTGTTTTGTGCTGCATCGGGGCGATGCACTTTTTAAAGGGGAGTAATGCCGCGCGCGCAGCTGCCAAGTAGGCAGCGCGCGCGTGGCCTAACGGTTATAGCGCCTGCCTTCCACGCGAAAAGCCAGGGTTCGATTCCTGGCCGTGGGGACGCCTTTTTGTTGACATCTAATGTAATGTTCTGGTAAATTCGAGAACCGTGTTGCTTGTTCGAGGTGCGAATGTTCTACGCGTCGAACTTTCGGCGCCGATTATTCCAGAAGCCCACGCGTGTACATAAGGGGCTTCGCGTAGCGAACCAGAGTCAGTCTTCGCCCGGCGTTCGAATCTGCTCTTCGTCGACGCCCGCGACGCTCTGCTGTTATCTTTCTTTTCCTTTTATATTTTGGGCACAAGTTCGCCCCGTTAAACGTTTCAGTTTTCTCAGTTATTCCTTTGTATTGTCACCTCGTCATTCGTGACAGTATAAACTTATGACTTGGGCTATAATGGTGGACAGGCAGAATGCAGATTGATGGGTGAGCTGGTGTCGGAAGTTTACCGTCTTCATAAGTGTTGATTGCAATTTTATATGGGTATAATTCATGAAAGCTCAATATTTTATGTTGTTCGAAAAGCGGAGATAATCAAAATCATTTATTACGCGGAGGTTTTTTTGTAGTGGGTGTAGGTGTGATATGTTTGTTTTTGTTGTCTGACCACAGACGAGAAAGCAGTAATCTACCTTGGTCTAAGTTAGACGATTATAAAGTTGATACTTTAGCAAATTCGGTAGCGTTTCACAAAGAAAAGCAAGCCTATTTATCTGGAGGTTTAGCTACCTTTTGTGCTGACATGGGGCGTCAATATCATATGCTCGTTAGGCCACACTCCAACGAATTTGTGGTTATTTACATGCTGAATTTCAGAGTACTCAAACGTTAGTTTGATGTTCTTTGAACTGACCCGGTTTACTGAGGAAAATATATATTTTGTGGTTTTCGTCTTTAAAGATAAGCCATTTGCTTTTAGCAAGGATGAGAGTGCAGATAAATATTTATTCGTTGTATTTTCTAGCTTTTCGAGCTGCTCTTGAAAGTAACGGATTTGTGTCGTCCGCCTTTAAAACTAAGTCTTCGGTAAAGGGAACGTTACTCTATATCAGTAATAGAGATAAAAAAAGGTGGAGGCCAAGTATTGAGCCTTATGGAATACCACAGTTTTTAAGACCTGAAGATGAATTTATGTTGACGTTCACTGTGTTTTGTTTTGCGTGGATATAAGATAATTCGTGATCAGTTTATGTGCAATTCCCCGTATGCCATATATATTAACCTTTAAAAGAAGTGTGTTCTGTTTAGATGGTATCAGAGGGTTTACGAAAATTTATGAACAAATCAATCGTGAAAGCTGATTCTCAACATTGTGATTTTGTCTGTCGCGGAAACGTAAAAATGCGAGTTTTTTTTTCTTGTTTTTTTTGGAATCGATATTTTTATTTGATTATAATAATATCCTTCTGTAAAAAATTCTGAAACCTGTCGTTTATTATTTACGCTTGGTAGAAACTAAATATCTCGTCATTCTCTGTGAGAGAAGAAACCAACACGTAGAAGCTTGCAAATGAGAACGTGTTGCTCCAACGCTTTATTACTTACCCCGTTGTTTTCCCGGCTTTGCTATGCCCTCTGGGCATAAAAGAGAGTGTAGCGCGCGTGTGAAATTGTTGGCACCTGATGGTCAAGGGCTGAAATGCTCCGCCTGCTGAACTCTGGTATCATGTGGGAAGAGTGCTGCGGGGTCAATAAGGCTTCCTAAAGGGATTTTCAGACAGCGACGCATGATGCAGCAGCAGATGCTTGGCAGTGCGCAGCATCGCAGCATGCAGACTGCGCTTCACGCAGCAATCTTCTGGTCAGGAGGCAAAAGTCCCCCCCCCCCCCCCCCCGGGCAGGGAAGAGCGTGGGTAAACTGGAGTTAAAAAAATAATGACGCACCTTCTGAGAATGAGCACGAAGCTAAATGAAGAGCTCAACTAAATCGACCTGCTGGAGAAGTCGATGGGTGTGTAATCTGTCAAGCACGATGCCGTCATTGAAAAGCTTACACAGCAAGAAAAACTATCCAGGCCATTAAAGCAGCGGCGGCGATGCTAACCTTCCTAATAACGAAGTCATAAAAAAACCGTACCCCACCCCCCCCAAAAAAAAAACAACAACACACACACACAATATGAATAAAAAGTAAAAAGAAAAAAAAAATGGAGTCGGTGATCTTCAAGCAGGACTCGGAGATTCGGAACCTAAAGGCATCTGTTGACAGCATGGAGCAGAACTCTAGAAAGAAGAACATTGAAACACACGCTGTCCACAGGAAAGAAAATGAGAACCTGTACGAGAGGGCCTAGCCAGAAAACTCCGACTGCCCGTGCCAACAGCTGATGTTATCGAGGCAGTGCACAGGTTGGGTCCTCGCGAAGGAAAAATCCCACCAATAATCGTGCGATCCAGGGACCGTTCTGTGCGTGACCGTTGGACTGTTAAACGCGCTGCACTCAGGGACGACCGTACCTTTGTTGATGAGAGCTTGACCAGGGCACTGAGGCAACTGCTCCGGAGTGCAAAGCAGCGTTCTAGGGGAAAGTATTACAAGTTCGTGTGAATAAAGAACAGAAAAATCTTTGGCCACTTTTCGTATTAAAAATGACGATCATCTGTTAAAAATCTCGTAATGAAGCGAACATCAAGGAAATCTCGTAATGTTAACAACCGCGTTCGAATCGTTTTCACAGTGGGATGAGTACTGGAAGGATATTTCGGCAGGCTCTGTTGAAATTAAAGTGGCAAGTTTACACAAGCATTGGGACCAGTTACTGGTTTATTTGGCAGATCGACTAGATGGCCTGGACGTTTTAATACTCTCAGAAACAAACATAGACATAACGCCCTGTTACTTGTTTTCTTTAGATGGTTTTCGCGCATTTTCCTTATGCAGAGAAGATCAAAGGGGGCGTGGTATTTTTATGTACATTCTGGCTCTCCGAGCAGGTTGCAACTTCCTTTGTCAAGCTGAGGGTTTGGCTGTTACAAGTTTCAAACATGCAGCGTCGTTTTAATTTGTGCTACTCAAAGACCAGCGAGCTCAAATATTCCTTTATTCTACGACGAGTTGGAATATTTCCTGAACAGATATAACGATACCAGTCAGCTGGTTCTAGCTGAAGATCTCAACATCGATGATATGAACGTATCTAAATATAGTGTTGCAGAATATTTTAATCTGTTGTCGGGCTTTGGACTAGAAAACGTCAGAGGGAACTTCACACGGGAAGAGAGCTTGGGGACTCGAATTACAAAAACGTGCATTGATCACATAGTTGTTAGAGTTACTGAACTCAACTTTGCCTCAGGAGTAATTAAATAAAACTTAGCAGACCACTGTTTTGTATCTCTCATTGTGTTTGGTGGTGCCCTACACGAGGAACGGGTTGATAATTATTTTGAAATATTTTATACCAAAAAATTAACTAATGAATACGACTGGAGCATTTTGGTATCGTTGGATCACAGCACTGCCTATCTAGAAATGGTTGAACAATTCAGAAGTATATATCAAAGTGTATAAAAAGAATTCGGTTGAAGCAGATAAAACACGCAAATGTGTGGGTTACTGTTGAAATAATGAAGTTTTGTCATGGAAAATACACAATCTGGAATTGATGTAAAGCCAGTACCGAGGATAGCCCACTTAAAAAAGAGTTAAAGAGCCTACGTAATAAGGTTACCAGCAAAGTTAGACTTGCAAAAAAAATAATAAAGCACTGCGTGCTCGTTTTTAGCATCACAGTAGAAATTCCAGAAAAACTTGGGATATTTATTATACATGAACTAGTTATTAAGAAAGGGAAAGATAATATTGACCAATCAATGAAAGAACTTTCGGAGACCGGGATATACAATCTTTATGTGAGAGGTTTAATTAAATATTTTTTCGCAGGGTTGCAGATCTCCAAGTGACGGGTTTAGTTACAGCAATATTTCCACCGGTCCTGCGCGGAGTTGCGCTAACTCAGTTTGCTTGCCGCAGAGGACGAAAGAGAATCTAAGTCTGATTACAAAGAATATTTCCGCGGCCAACGTCTTTAGGAATGACGGTATTCGCTTGAGAAACATCTTGGCTAAATTTTACAAACTTAAATACGTGCTGCTGAAAATAATTAACTTATTTCTTTAACCAGGTAGAATCCCGAGCGGCCTAAAAGTTGCAGTTGTAAGTCCCTTCTTTAAAAAAGGAAGTAAAAAGGATATGATAAATTACAGGCCCATTTAAAATTTATTCGTGGTGTAATCATGGAAAAGCTTTTCTGCAAAACAATGACTTCTTTCTGTGAGAAGTATTGTTTACTGTGTAGTTCCCAGTACGGCTTTCGCTAAAGCACAGGAACACAATCATTACTCGAAGAAATGTCCGATTACATTCGCGAAAGTATTGATCGTAAATATTTCGTGCTTACTCTTCTTCGAGACCTCTAAAAGTCATTTGATACAGTTTATCACGGGTTGCTTGTGCATACATTACAGCACTTGTGTTTCAGAGGCTCATTGAATGACTTCCTGACTGACTATCTTTCAGGCCGTCAACAGCTAGTCAAGACTCGTGACGCTAAGAGTAAGTTAGTAACTCTTAGGTATAGTTTTCCCCAGGGATCTATTTTAGGACCTCTCTTTTTCAACATCTACGTTAGTGAAATCGGGAAGCTTTACTTTTCCTCGTGTGTATTTCAGTACGCCGACGTTACCGCTTAGGTTTTATCTGAAAATGACGAATTCGAAGCTACATCATCTTTTAAAAATGACATTATACACCTAAAGACGTGGTTCACTAGCAACCAAATGTTTGTAAACGTCGATAATCCAAAAATAATATGCTTTCATAACCAGCACAAAATTATAAAATTTCCGGCCCCTTTGTCCTTCACTTATCCAGTTGAAAAAACTGCATGTGCGCACCACCAGA
>JAZHYW010038859.1:0-18952 GCA_037355805.1 Ixodes ricinus | reverse complement strand
TACTTCGTTCAATTTACATTATGAACGTTTCATTATTAAAAAAAAAAACAGACAAGGGAGACGGAAGGGACAAAACGCAGCAAAGTCCCAAAACACAGCTGCAAAATTTATTCACATTAACAGCCTCCTATATCGACCCAGGTAGCACAACGTTCTGGGCCAAAATTGGGCCTTTGTCTAGGAGGTTAGGGCCTTGAAATTCCCGAAGAAGTCAAAGTAGAGCCAAACGTGACCTTTCTTGGTAAGAGTCTGGGCATTTTGGCCCTAATTCGCCAAACAAGTGCCAAACTTAGGCTTCACTGCCTGGTAGTTCAGCTGTCATTTGACATCTTTGGGCCTATATCGCCTAACAAATGCCAGAGTTAGGCTAACTGCCCGGTAGTTCGGCTGATATTCGGCATTTTGGGCCAAAATCGCCAAACAAAGTGCCAAGCTAGCTTGACACTTTTGATAGTTCGGCTGTCATCTGGCACCTTCGGGCGAAAATCGCCACAGATGTGCCAGAGTTAGGTTTACTGCCTTGTAGTTCGGCTGACATTTGGCATCTTTGGGCCCAAGTCGCCAGACAAGTGCCAAAGTTAGGCTTCGCTTCCCGATAGTTCGGCTGTCCTTTGGCAGCTATACGGGCCAAAGTCGCCAAACGAGTGCCAGAACTAGGCTTACTGTCTTGCAGTTCGGGAGATGAGGTGTTGGATGTCCACGGGTGGTTTGCAACTGTAAGTAAATATAAAGCAAGTTTTATTCTTCTCGCAACTTCTGATTTTATTTTGTGTGTTTTTTATTGCTCCAGGCCAAAAGTGCGCTGAATGTCTTGCCGCGGCTGGACCAGGCTTTGCAAACGCATATTTCGCCGGATTGTTGTGATCGGGCGTAGGAACACACGCCAACATCGGGACGCGCAGTGAGAATGGTTCGCCGTTGCAGAAACTGCTGCCGTCGAGCCAGCGCTGCGCGAGACTGATGTGCGCGCACGTATCCTCAGCAGATATCATTAGTGAGTTTTAGTATTACGTATACGTGCAAACGCAAGCACTGGGCGTTTGGGTTAGCGTTGCGTGTTCCGCACTGAGCGTGCGTGGAGCTTTCAAACTGCGCCTTGGATTGGTGAATGGCGACGACGCGCATGCGCAGGCTGAGAGCACGCAACGCTAAAGCAAACACACAACACCTGCGTTTCCTCTTTACGCAATACTAACACTCCCTATTATTAGGCGGCGCATGGTAAAAGCGAGCGTAGCTCTGTGCGTGTCTTGCATTGCGATAGACACTGTCAATCCTAGCGATAACAGAAAGCGAGAGCGACAGTAGAGAGTTGTAGTAGATCGTTTTGGCCTCCCGCTACGCTATACGCTAGAGCGATGCCACTGCTGCGCATGCACGCTGCTAGGGGAAAACTAGTGGAGCTCCGGATGCTAGCGGAGGCGCGCTGTTCTGCAAAAATAGCGGGGAACATAGCGGGATGTGCTAGCGTGGGTCTCGCGGGAACGAGCCGTTGCGAGTTAAGGGAAGGACCGGAGAGCCAGCGTTCTCGATCACTTCACAAGATGTCCGCGAT
This sequence comes from Ixodes ricinus, assembly GCA_037355805.1. Classification (NCBI taxonomy): domain Eukaryota; kingdom Metazoa; phylum Arthropoda; class Arachnida; order Ixodida; family Ixodidae; genus Ixodes; species Ixodes ricinus. Next base: position 17,397 of record JAZHYW010038859.1, on the reverse strand, counting down.
GTCTGCCGCTTTGCATGTGCCCGCTGCGTGGTCGCGCTTCAACTTGGCAGACGACATCTGCTGCTGCCAAAGGTAGCAGCTACCAATCCATTCGAGGACCACGACAGGTAGCGAGCAATTACAGAGATGCTCAACAAGACTACAGGAGAACACACTTTACGGTTCGTGCCGTACGCGAACGGAGTGACCTGCTGCTCGGCCACTTTTGTCGACAAGACAGGACCAAACTTAAGAAAGTAAGCACAGTAACCTCCGTTCCTTGAGCGTACTTTGAAGCAGGAAATCGGCCAAACATTCGGGCTGCGGTTCGTGCTGAGATCCACTGCCTGAACTGACCTGTGCAGAACTGGCCAGCGATGATGCAATGAGACCACAGCCACGGATACGCCAGATTTGTATTGAGTTACAGTACGGGTGTCGTGTTTTTGGAGTTTATATTTTGTGAAATTGGGACTGCTTTAAGGAGCATATATTTTGCAAGGAAATCGGTTTTTAACGCAGTTTATTTGCGTTCCATTTCCAATTCTCTGATATTCAGAGATTGTTTGCGTTGCTCTTTCCAAGATTGTCCAGTGATTTTTACCACCCCGGCCAGCGTTTTAAAGTCATCTCATATTGATCCCCGCTGTACATTTTATTTTCCTCTTGCCTTGCTCATGTGGATGACGTTTTAAGTACCCAAGTGACTTGAACACATGAGACAGCAAAATGAGAAAACTGATCGGATGCAGAGAGTTTTGTAGTCCTGTTTGATAAGAGCCAATGGCTCATCCAGCAGAGTAGATAATTTCTATGTTGATGCAGCATGACTTTTCATGAGGCATGGTTATTTACTGCAAGTGTTACTAAATAAAATTGAGGGTTGTCTCATGCAGATATGCCAAATCTTGACAACTCAACTCACATCTAACATGTGGATACTAACTCACCTTGTGTTTAATTGAAATACTCCTGCTGTAATCATTTCCATTTTATTCTTCAAACATTAAGTCTGGCACAGAGGAGCAGTACTCTGAGAAGGAACACCTCCTTCAAGAGATCAATGACATGGAAAGAGAGTTTGACTATCAAGTGAGGGTGCAGCCCAGGAAAGTGGGCACGGCGCCGGGCAACGCTACAGGGCCAGGCAGCAAGAAAAAGAAAGTTTCTGCCAGATCAGAACTGTACGCTGCCAATAAAATCAGGGAGATGGCTGTGACTGCAGTCAGCGCGGCAGCCGCTGCCGCCAAGAACGTAGCTGACGCAGAGGAGGCAGTGGACGAGGATTCGGACGACATTATCGGCAAGTATAATCTGCATAGACCAGTATCCGAAATCCTAGTCTCCAGCGATAAATATGGGGAATAATAATCTCAATCGCAGGCTTTTCTGAAGCAAGAGGCTGTGCATTATGCATTTAATTTATTTATTTATTTAATTCTTATTTTCAGTGACCCACCAACAGCTAAACGCCTCCTTAGTGGTGCACTTATCAATGAGTCAATGAGTAGTAAAATTTTAAACAGGATAAAAGTGAAACGTTAGGAAACAAACCATAGCCTCAACACACTTTCGAAATTTACGCTTTTCAAGATTTTTGCTTTTTACAGTACTCTCGGCCTCGGTGTCGTTCTTGGAGCTTCATCACTATGCATTTCCGATGTTCTTGCACTACGGTCTGTGCAAAGGTTTCCAAAAAAGAACAAAAAAACACACGAAGTCTTGCAAAAATCATAGTTCCCTACTGTGTCGTGGCATCAGCATAAACAAACATTGCGGCGCCCATGGAACAGAGCAGACACTGGTTACAGATATAAATGAAAATTTTATTCCACGGGAATGTGTGATGACATACTCTATTAAAAACGAATGGTGTTAGTTTCATACATTTTCTAAGGTGACTCAGCTATCCTTTATAGTTAAGCTCGAAATTTCACAAGCCACAGAGAACGCAAGAGGCTGCCTCGTAGCCTGGGACGACCCTTAATGGTAGCAAACTTCACCCAGAAGCGTACCTTCTTTAAGGCCATTAGCTCTCCCCGAGCTAACCTCTTCAATTGCACCACCCCCAGCCTCTTCTTCACTTCTCAGTTTCGATTGTAGAGGCTGTAGAAGAAAAATTCGCCCTGTGTAGTGTGCCACATATTTACAGATGCTTCTAGAGTTCGTCAAAATGTCTTTGCACAATTCACAATAGATTAACCCTGTGCTGGAGGCTGTGCGTTGCCAAAATTGTGATTTCATTCAATTTGTTTCACACCTTATGTGCAGGTGAGGAATCTCCAGCGTCTATTCTGCTGATGGAGATGTGTGAGAACGGGGCCAGAAGCAGGCCTACAGTTGCCACGCCTACCACCGGAAACCCTTTAGAGTCCACGTCCAGCGATGAAGCCAATGGCTCTGACCGCACCAGGTCACCATCACCTAGGGCAAGAATTGTGGCACTACGTGGTATAAACATCAATAATCACTAAGCATTGTATGGTTATTTTTGTGCAGTGTTTCCAGCACTACTTGCATCTTACTCGAGCAATTTCTACTCGACGCAAGTCTAGTACTAGAAATCAAAACTCCCGATGAACTGGAATGAAGCATGCAAAATTGAGAGGTGTCAAACACTTTTGCCTTTCCAAGCACAAAGAATCTCACATTGCATGTTTCATTAATTTCATTGTTCAGCAAGCAGTCTAAACTAAGCTCTTTGTGCTGGAAATTGTTTGCTTTTCATGAGGGCAGCTTGTTGGAATTTCATTTTTTTCAAGAACAATTCGAAGTAGGTACAGGACAGTGCTGCAAAGAGCTGCAGGAGTGGGTGCTTATGTAGCTACCTACATGCCACAGGCTAAATTGAGCATTTTTGTTGAGCATCTGATGGTTTTGAGAGTGTGAGCTATCAACACAGAGTGCTCAACCTTCCTTATTAAGAGCTGTCCAAACGGCACGTTTTCTGCTGTTTGTGGCATTTGCTGTACCAGTAATGGATATTTCCTTACACCTTTCATCTGCTTTCATACATTCTCTTTGCCGGGAGAAAGCTTCCCTCTGGTAGCCTGCTTTCCCCTGTCAAAAGGAATGTACTTAGGGGGATGTAGAGTGTAAAAAAGCCTTCACTTCCGCTACGGCAAATCTCGCAAATGGCAGAAAATGCACCCTATTTGGACAGCCGTTTACTTTGCTTTGAATTAAATGCTGCATCAGCGGTGAGACAGGAATAACAAAAAGGCAGGTTGAGCAGTGGGCAGTACCACACTAGTGTGGATTCACTACTTTGTTTGGCACTGTACCTACACATGTACTGAAGCCTAGGTTCTCTTGGTCCTGCATTAGTTTCCATGTGCAACGGCTGCAATTATGATTTCCAATTTACATTCAAAGCATAGTGAATGAAACTATGATTTTTCCTGGAAACTCCATTAGCTGTCAGGGATTGGATTAAATATATGTTGACTACAGCTGTTGACAACGCGCACCCGAGTGAGGTGACTCCTTTTGCATGTGCTTGGTTTGCAATATTCAGTTTCTTCATTTTAAGGTGGCACAACAAGAGCTACAAATGCAGGCTCAAATGTGTGGAAGTCACTTTTAAAGCAGGGCTGCACCTCTAATGAGAAAGAACATAATGAGCGGGTTGGTAGGGATAATTAAACTTGAGAAAGAAAAGGAGAGGTCAAACAACCACAACCTTCTAGTGGAAGTTTGTGGTTGACTTCCTCGTTTTCTTCCTCAAGTTCAAATGTAATGAGAACATCTCACAAAACTACAAACAACCAGTTGCTTATCATTGTAGGGGTGAACCATATCAGAACTGTTTTCACTCTGCTGTCATTTTTCCTGATTGCACATGACTTTGTGCATCCAAAGAAGAAAACTCGCGGTTGGGACGTGGCCGCCTTCTTACAAGACCGCAGTCATCATGAGGGAGCCACCCAAGAGAGGGAGCTCGATATAGAAAAGCGGTGACTCGCTCTAGATAAAAAACTCTTGGAGTTCGAGCTTGAACGATTTGCCGAGGAGGCCCAGGCAAGAGCTGAGGAAAGGCGCTAGCTCTCCGAACAGCGACGGATCATGTTCGAGTTCCTGCTCGCTCAGGCAAAAAGGGTTGAAGATCTGTGGCTCAATACTTCCAATAAATGAAGATGACATATTTTTAATGAATATGTGCTGAAAAACATTACAGATAAAGGAGAGCATTTGCAGCAGCAAATTTGTTTTAACAACGAACACGTCAGAAGAAAGAAAGTGGATTGATATAATTTGCACGCTTTTAATTTTGCTGAAAATATAAATATGCACGATTCTTGAGCGCAGGTAGGCACACTGTAAAATATAAATATGTTGGATGGCACAGTCTGACGAAGTGAACGCAGATTTGAAGGAAAGCCATCCGCTACTTGGAAAGCTTGGCAACGAGACACCAATTTCTGTCACATCTATTTTTGCTATTGTAAAAATGGCACGCACTATCCCACTTACATCATAGTTCATTGAAATTGCCTTGTCTGCATCCATACTCTGTTCACCCTTAAGCTGATACTGCAGCCAATGCCAAAAACACGAGAGCTCGTGGTCGCTGCTTTGAAGCGTTCTTCCGCAGAATAAGCGCTCATGAAAGAAATGTACGTCTCGAAGCCAGGAGCGCGGTCTAGCTCGCGCATGTAACTTTGGCTGCAGTCTTAGCTTAATTAAGGGTGAACAGAGTATAGTTGGGTGTTGTCACTGCACGATTTAAAATGACTGCTAGTACTAAAAAAGGGTTTTGAATTTACGACCTGCGACGTCGGGCACCGCAGCATCCCCTTTGCTGTTTTGCTGCACGAGCAACGTCGCAACAGCAAAATCGCAAGTAAAATCGCACCATGTGAATCAGCTTTACAGTGTTCTGCCAGTACTTATCGATTCTTATCAGTACATATATATTTTTACCTAAATAAACCATTCAGTTGAAAGTTACGCCGTGTCCTGTCCATATCTTCCTCCGCTTTGTAAATGCTTTTGGTCTATTGTCTAGTCTTGACAGCAAGTCGGTGCGGGGTGTTTCTGCTTGTCGCTCAAGTAGAACTCGGGCACAATCGGTAAACACTCATGTCGCGACAATATGGACACTCTACGATATAGAAACCATTTTCGGGGACGAACTGGGTAAATACCTGCATTTTGTTCTGTTCTTATGGACATCTTATATTTTGGATGATTTTGGGGAGGAACGGAGTTGTCTATATATTATGAACTATCACTATTAAATTCTATAGTGTTGAAGATAAAGACTGCCTGCTCTGACGCCACGTAGCAGGTTTCTCCGCAGTACACCAAAGCGTAGTGGTGGCATGGCCGGAGTTTGTGGCTGCAGAACATAGCACAGGCAAATGATATCCAGTGACAATCGTGAATATTTGACATTTCTTTTTTTCTACAGCTGTAAATGAACGCGCAATAAGTCATTTTGCGGGCAGGGGTTCAGTTGGAGGGCATATCAGTTCTCGTTTAGATAAGGCACAACCCTCTCAGACTCCGGCTGGAAAGGAAGTGGATCGGTGTGTTTGTTTTGTTCAAGGTCCCAAGTTTTCAGTTTGGGATTGAGGTCACTGTTTAAGTTGAGGTGAGGCCAGTGTGGGTAGGATTGTATAACAAAGGTTGACCTTGTGACGTCGGTGGTCGGTGATTAGGTTGTAGATATATAAGTCTTTGAGGAAATAAACGCAGTAACTGAGTTTGAGACATTCTTTCCCCTGTCTTTTTCTTCGACCAAGTTTCCCAGTTTTCACCACAGTCTCGGGTATTCTACATCATGATCAATAAATTGAACTACAACTGAAGCACGACGAAAATAATCCCTGGAGAAGGGGAACAAGAGGGACAAAGGACAACCACAAATCTCCAAAGACAGCTAGGTGACCGGTGCGAGACAGAAAAATTCCGCCTGGTCCGGGTATCGAACCCGGGACCTCTCCATTTCCAGTGGAGCCCCGTACCAACTGAGCTAACCAGGGGTTAGACGTCAATAGAGCACACGAGTTTTATCAGTTTTTGCCCTCTGTCCACTTTGTCCCTCTTGTTCCCCTTCTCCAGGGATTAGTTTCGTCCTTCATGTCCATCTCGCTTGCACCTTTGCATTTAATTGCATTATAAACTGAAGCATTGTTTCGGTTCCGATCTTACTCTGTTACAGTTTATATTTCTGGGGCCGGTGTCAACACGGTGGTTACTACTGCAGTAATTGTATTCTGTACGTACTTTGAAGCCGTTGTTAGGCGAGCAGACGTAATGTCCCAGCTTCTTCTGCTGTTATATGTTGCGTGATAACCATTGCTTGCGAATTTAAGTGTGCTCTCATCAACTTATGTACATCTCGTACCTTAAATATAGGGCGTTTGACATCTTAATTCCACTTCATTTTTTATTTGTGAAGACATTTGATTGCTTAAATAATCATTAGATATTTGTTTTAAGTTTTTGTTCTTTGGTAAAAAGGTATTAGTATTTTTTTCAAATTTTGTCCGGTTTAATTTGAATTTTAGGCATTGTTTTGCGGCTCAGTTAAACGGGGAGATTTATATATTCGAGATCACGTACAGCTGACAATACACCATTGACGTAGGTAGGCCGGGTCGGGTCAAACACTCCTCCCCAACCCTCTCCCTGGAAAATATTAGTGGCTGCGTCGCTAAATGGGCATAAGAGAAGAGACAGTACGCTTTTTGCCTCATAAACACACACACACAAATCGAAGGAAGCGTGTGTTTTGTGTTTGGCGCGGAAGTTGCTGCGTATGAATATTAGTTTTGAAATAAAGCGCGTTAGTTATAGTCGGTGACAAGTAGTGGAAGCTCCTGCCATCTCTTTTGTTTTTGCAGAACGCACCCTCGAGAGGGGGCTACAACCCCCAGCGTTTACTTTTAACCTGTCACTGTCTACGGCGTTTCTCTTTGTGGACCTTCAAAATTGCTACCGCTCGTCATCCATACAACCTTTTAATTCTGTTGGTAACTTTCTGTGCATGTGCAAACAGAAGAATTATTCTTCTCCGGAGTCATGGCTATGGACTGTCTTCCAGCGTGTGCGATGAGCACATTCAGAAAACTAAGAAGAGCACGATACTTCGTGTTGCCTCTCATTTGAACGCGCTCGCAATAGCGTGACTAGGGATGCAGATGAAGGCACCCCAGCTTTGATACTTACGCTAGTCTTGACAACGTAGCACAGATCGGTTCTCAACAGGTCGACGCGTGCCTCGCCAAAACGTGCCTCACATGTCCTACACTTCGTTTCACGGTCAGTGCAAGCGAAATCAATGTAAAGTGGATATAAACACTTCACGAGCTCTCCTTTGCTCGCATTTATGGTCGAAATATAGAATAAAGAGGCATCGAAGAAAGTAATTATCGCCACTTATTTCCTGTTGTATAATAGACGGCAGGGTAGATCTATGTTTTGATGGCTTGAATATCAGAATTCACATCTCTCAACACATGAAAAACATTATTATGTTGCAAAAACAAGCGTTTTCTACAGGCGGATGCCCATGCTAAATCTATTCCCTACTTGTAAATTCTGACAAGCTTGCATCCACGTGGAACCCATATAGTTAATTAGATCCATGGTAGAGGTTTAACTGACGCTGAGTGTCTATGCGAATTCCGGGAGGTAAATTGAAGCAGACAGCAACGAGTATACTTATTTGCGATGCTCCTGTGTATTCCTACGGGAAAACGCAGCGTTCATTTTCTCCTTCAACGGAAAAATAAGACACATAACTTTTGTTATTTGGATCGTACCTAATAGTAAGTACCATTATTAATATCGTAAATGTGTAATTGCTTCAGTTACATCATTTTTCTTTACCACTGAACCATGTTAAACTTCGCTATATTTCAGGCCCAAACCTCTGTTTCATGGCAGGCGTGTAGAAACGGGCGACGATTCTAAGCAAAGTAACAATTGAAAGAAATATAGAGTAGGTTCAAGGTTCGCCAGAATTCCAGGGTACTAATATATTCCTAATATAGCCGTCCTATCACTATACGAAAATGACCCCATCGTGCGTCTTTACGAGGGGTTACAAAACATTCAAACGTGAAGAATAAAGCATGTGGGCTATGAAAGGTGTGTCTTTTGTTATTTCCTATGTGGGACAGCTTTTATCGGGCACCTGTTCTCTTGCTTCTCATTATTTTCAAAGATTTCGAGCATGCAGGTGATATTTTGAACGCAGAATAAGCATCTTCGCACATATTTATGAGCAGAGAAAATAAGTCATTACTTTTTTATTGAAACTTGGACTATATTACATGAATATGAAGTTATTTTCATCGTCTGCATGCACAACGAGTAAATTATCCAGTGCTACTGCGTAGTTCTTCGCAGCCTATTTTGGTTTTCAACACATCCTTCGTTCGTTTCGCACGTATGTGGAGCGCAAGTTCGCTTGCTTCTCTCACAGGTGTTCCGAGGATGTCAGAATGTTGTGCTCTGATTGGCTGGTTGAAAACAATAGTTGGATAGATCCTCAAGGCATCTAGCATTGAGGCCTACGCAGTATCCTTTCAATCAAAGCCATTTAGACATCGGTGTCATTCTTACGTCACCGAAACTCCAGTGCAGAAGCAGGCGACTTGCCCTCCGTATATTCCCCATGCTGGAAAGCGCGGACGCCATCGCTGGCAGTCTCCGACAGTGCACATAAATGCTTATACGATGCGGTTTTAGCACCGTTTTTTTATGCCACGAGTCTAAAATAAAAACGCCGTAACTCACCAATTATTTCATCTGCGTGACTAAGAAATGTTTTAATCTACCTTGTACGTACAAATTATTCGTGATATTTTCTCTTATAATCAAGCGCAGGGAGAACATGCACTGGGTTTTTGACATAACAATGCAATACCAGAAGTCCATTTCTGACTGGTTTCTGTCTGCTTCAAATTGCCACAGTACACTAGCGCCAGTAGAACCTCTAGCGGACATTATAATAACTCTATGGTGGAACCTAGACAAAACACGGATTAAAATACGGCTTGATTACTTTTTCAAATAAAAATAAAAACGCAAATAAATATTTACATTCGCGGTATTCGTTATTTTGTTTATATCTATTACGCTGTACGAATTAAAGGCACTAAATCGACGTTTCGTGGATCAAACGTTTTTCTTAATGTGCCTGATCACTAGCGCCACGTGCGTCCAAAACGTTTTCGAGCTTTTTCCGTGACGCGTGGCCAAGGCTTTCGTAACTGTGTGGTCCATGCTGACTGGTGCGCTGGTTGGGTGTGCTGGCAGGATTAACAGTTTGCGCTATTAATAGCAAAATTGGGCTACTTTATGTTTCATTTGGCGTCGATATTTGGCGGTTGGCTATGTGGCTATTGTGGGCTATCTAAAATCACTAGAGTGGCAATTTCATTCTTTGCTTGGTTTAGAGTAGATGTACAAAAAGCTTCAACATGGACACAAAGCGACAGTCCATCTGTTACCGGATTCCCGCTCACAGAAACATTTTCTGTGAATATATGTGGTCGTGACGCAAGATCGTATGAGCTCCAGCGAGCTAGAGCGACCCAGACTAAGCTCAGAATATCGCTTTGGTATTCATTGTGGCTTATCTTACGTTCCCAAGTTCTTTCTTCATCCTACTGGAGTCTTTTAGTTCCTCAAGTGTTCTCACCATCCTCCTGAGGAGGCACCTCTTCCGAGGCAAAAGGACACTAAAGCTACTCAAGACATTTAGCTGAATTTGATGTCGTCAGATAATTCGTGCTGTTCCGCATATAACAAAGGAGGCTTTTTCGTGACACATGGAAGTTGTCTTAAAGCACAGTGAGCCATAAACATTGCATAAACGATTTATTACAATGAATAATCTGAGGAAGGCCATGTTCGAAGCGCAAGGGCAGCCATGTTTCCGTTGCTATCCGAGACTTGCCATCGCGCTCCTGACGCTGCAAGTCGAATGCCGTCGTGGAGAGAGTATTCAGTCACGTGTCCCTCACAAAGTCAGACCTAAGAAACAGGATGTTCCTTCCAACTCTTCAAAATATCCTCTATGTAAAGTTTCCTTTCCTTGCAAAGAACGAGTTCTGTAAGGACATCAGCCCCACTGAAGAATTGTTTACCCGTTTTAACACGGAAATCATGTGACGAGTCAGCCAAGTCAGCCTAGAACGGGCGAGGGTTTCATAACTATGTAACACTGAAAACGCGTGTTGAATATTTTTGTAGTTTTTGGTGTATGAAATAAAATGTTTTCAAAACATTTCAAGATGTTGTAGATCTTGCAAGCTGCTCCCAAACACTAGATATGCAGACGTGGTGCCTTCGACTTGAGCTCGTACATTCGAGCGCACAATATTTTAGGCTCTGTAGATTTCTTAACTATGGCTACGTTTGGGCTATATAATTTTTTTACATTTGGTTACTTTTCGGCTACCCGTCTGGCATTTGGGGGTTTGCGCTAGAACCGACCTAGCAACCCTGTCGGCTGGGTGCACTGGCAGGTGCTGACCGCATTCCAAGTGAGGCGGCGGTGTCGGGTGAGTCAGATGAATCGTTCACACTTTTAATTAATACTAGATAATTGTTTCGCATTCTCGACGTAGCTGCAGAATTTCGACGTAGTTGCAGCTATAGCAGTCTTGCCACTTTTTGAAGTTAGAAAGACGAATGAGACATTTATATGCCTAGCCGGCAAGTAAGCCTTGCTCGTGTCGGAAGTTTTGCGTGTCGCGTTTCGTCTGAAAAACTAGAGGCTTACCACATGTTGCATTCTAGAAAGCATTAATTGCTTGAATATTCTGAGGAAGTCCTCTTTCGCTGAATAAAGTGCACCACCAGGCTGCAGTTACGCAGTGTGTGAAACTGATTTTTGTTATTTATTCGAAGTTGTGACCGTCAATTTGACTCAAGCATCCGGCCATTCCTTTTAGTCTGCAAAGAACGCAGGGTCTGAGTGAACGGCATGGGGCGTGTTCAGGCCGCTGCAAATTATACAGATTTATTTTAGCTGCATTTTTCAGAGTATTTTTTTTTGAAACGCCGACTGATGGCGATTAGTTTATTTGTTCTGGAATAAACACCAGCCTCTGAAGTCTGACGAAATGCGTTCTATTGTATTTTCTAATTTACACACGCAGTACGATTTCTTGTTTTTGGCGTTTTTTTAAATCAGCTACATCAGCTACATCAGACATGGTGCGGTTTTACGGACCTTGCTTGCGGCTGCGATGTATTATCGGCACGAAGTGTCAATAAAATCCAACGGTCGCGTCACGCCGACAAACGAAATGTCTTGAAAAACAAAGCAGGCAATGAATCCCTGCCAAAGGCCCAATCCCAGATACTTACGGACTGTGCTACGTCAAGGGCATTGTGATAGTACATTGACTCAAACATAAGCGCTAGGTAAAACAAAAATATTTAAAGATGATATAAGTAGAATTCGCCGTAGCGGGTATTTCATGGTTCGACGAAAAGCAAGCTCTCGCAAAAATAATGAACGGCGGTAGTTGCCAGTCCTTTCTTGGCGGACTGAATCGTGCAACGCTGATACAAGGACACCCAAATCCACTCCTGGGAGTTCCGTGGAATCCTGGGGCCGATCAACACACACTGAAGCGCAACTAAGCCTTTAATGTTGGTAGCCGCCTGTCTCTCACTGGTCGGCTCGGACCAAGAAAACACAAGGAACGCGAAGGAAATTCGCTTCTGTAGCAGTTCCAAGAAATTCAGGTGTCCGGCAAATAGAGTGAGACGCCAGGTTGGCAGTTCATCGAATTCCCTGGGTGGTCCCGGTGCAGTCTACTACGGCCAAAGCTGAACCTGTTCCCAGTTAGCCCAAGCAAGTCTGCTGCCTGGGCAGCAGACTTGCTTTTCGCTCGTTCTCGTAAATAAAGGCATTTAAATTTATGTATATCAGAACTCTGTCCAGCCGCCATCTTATCACAGAAAATAAAAAAAAAACAATTCCATAATTGTTTAATAAAATACCGGTAGCGCTGAACCTTTGGCAAATGGTTGAGACCGCTAGTGCAACACCTGACCTGAGAAGGAACGTTTGGCAATGCGTCATTTATTTTTGCGGAAAAACTATTTTGGGGCAGACTTTGTAGTTAGATCCCAGGCAACATACGAAATAAGTTCAGAAAGGAAAAAAAGTATTATTTATAATAAAATTTAATCTTTTCCACTTTTGACCAGTCCAAGTTCGCTTTTCCACCCCAAGACAGTATGAAATGGCATGTGTAGCGGCACCAGAAGATTCATAAAAAAAATCAGCGCGAAAAACACAAGAGCACAAGGAGAGAATTACACACAGGACACACACTTAAAAAAAAGAGACATTATGACTCTCTTTGGGGGTATTTGCGCGCTACGAATTTGACACCTCCACGACTCCAGTTTGTAGAGTCACTTGACTCTTGTTTAAAGAAAGAGTCCTGCGACTCTCATCACACTGGAGTCATGGTAGAGTATACGCGACTCCAGGTGACGTAGTCAACTGCGACTCTTTAACGACTCTTATCCAACTTAGAAAAAGAGTCACAGGACTCCTTCGTGGTAATCCCCGTGACACTGTAACAAGAGTTGTGAGGACCCTCCTTTTATGAAGAGTACCCCGAACTCTTATCGCAAAAGAGTCATGGAAGTGTATGAGCGACTCTCCGAAAGATGGTCAGCGCTGACTGTCACCCTGCCTGGAGTATAGCAGCCCTAGTCAAGTGTCAGTTTGTCGAACAAAGGGAAATACATTGTGATCGTTGAGGAGACTTCTTGCCGCCTGCTAGATTCAACTTTGATTTCCCTAAAAAAAGTAGTACATCAACTGTGCGAAAGTATAGAAGTTGAAATGGGAACTTCGATTCCACCTAAAAAAGCGGTAACATCAATTGTCTGCAAGTGTAAACGTCGAAATGCAGAACTAATATCTTACAATTTCCTTTCCTGAAACATGGAAAAATGAGCGATGATGGTCTTAACGATGCTGAACTGAATTCTGCTCTAAAATTTATCATGAAACACTACAGAAGCTTTCAGGACATCCTTCCTTTGTTACATTGGAACATGCACACAACAGAAAAAAGTGAAAGATTTTGTTTTTAATCGGCAGCTCAACTTTCTATCAGTTTGATTGCACTTATCATTACAATAGGTTGTATAGTTTTTATTAGGGATGCCGCGAACTTTTTCGAACCGAAGTTTCGATGATCGAATCAAGCGGTTCGAAAGATTCGAAAGATATCGAATTTTCGAACTTTCTATATCGTGAAATTCGACGGAAGTCGAATTTTCGAACTTGTTAAACTAAGAAGTTCGACGCTTTTCGAACCGTCGAACTTATTACGCTAAAAAATTCGATTCATTTCGAACTTTCGAACTTATTACGCTGCAAAATTCGATGCTTCTCGAACTTTCGAACTTGATAGACCAAAAAATTCGATAATTTTCGAACTTTCGAATTTCTTGCACTAAAAAGTTCGAAGCTTTTCGAACTTTCGAACTTCCTACGCCAAGGAATTCGAGAATTTTCGAACTTTCGAACTTATTTATCGAGATAATTCGAAAATTTTCGAACTATCGAATCCTGAAAAATCAAGAGTTCGACGAACTTCGAATTTTTAGGGTAAAAGTTCGACGTTCGTCGAACTTCGAAAGACCGGCGGACGGTTTCATTTGAATTCAAGTAGTGAGGTACATTCGTAATTTTTTTTTCTCTCGAATTTTTACATGCGGTGCTGCGTTCCTTACCAAAGACAATGCCGTTTATTACAATATTCTGGCACGTTCAGTCTTAAAGAAATAAATTCCCGAAGGGGCGACGGAGGACGACGGGTTTTTGACGATTGTCGTTTGTGCGATATTTGAAGCGGGCTAAAGCCGAAGCTATTTACGGTTGAGATGTTAAACCTTTTAAGAATGATCTATGTATAGCTTAGGTAAGTGTCGTCTTAAGATGTGATTATTGTTACTCAAGATGAGTTTCGAAGAAACGTCCAAACATTTATTTACGGGCAAGTATGCTCTAAAGTTGGTATTTTGTTTTTCGTCTAAGTTGCTTGAGGTATCGCATTTAAATTAACACCACAGACAGTACATATAATTGCCATCTGCAGAAGAAAAAATAATGTATTTATTGTTTTTTCACGTTGAGGAATAAATTAAGTCAGGGGGAAGATTTCTAATATTAATCAAATTCAACACGTCATTATTATTTTTTTTTTGGCTTTACGTTTTTGGGCAGTGTTTCTTTTAGCCTGTACACATTTGAGTAGGAGAAACTTGTTTCGAAGTTCTGAGCTTCTGAATATGCAAGAATACAACACTTCCGGTGGGATCTTTATAGTTTCTTTTTTTTTTCTCCAGCTTTTTATCCCCGCATTTACTGTTATGTTTATCTTTCTTTTACCAATGGCACAGTCATTGAGGTCGAAAAGACATAGCTTTGAACTTCGGCACCTCTAAGCATTTGACAAGTAGTGCCTTCTGGAGACGAGTTTCCGACAATGACCACCTACGGCGTCTACGCGTTCTTTTATGCAGTGAAGAGCGACAGTAGTTATACATACACATAAATAATTTCAGATTAAAATAAGCTCGACCACGCCCTCTTTCCCCGTATTGTTTTCTTTAACAGTCCGAAATATCTGGAAGGAGGCGAAGGGGGCTAGAGCTCCCCCCTCCCCCCGTTTTTCCTCTTCCGACGCCACTTGTATGGTAGAGCGCTCCTCGACCTCCAGTTGTGTCGTCTTCTGTACTTTTTGTGGGGCGTTTCCTCCGTCCCGGAAAATAAACCTCCAGGACAATTACAAACTTAAATTACTATATACCAGCGTCACTCGGGCGGCGTTCGATCGGATTACTACAGGCGTGCAAGGGGTGGGGAGGTAGTTTGCCAGGTCGCTTCAAAATTTTTCTGAGCCTCAACCTCCTGCCCGCCCCTGGCCGTTTCGAACTGGATGAGTATCGTAAAACAGTGCGTTCGTGTGATCACTACTGCGTAATGCATGTTAAAGACCCCCCCCCCTGGGCTGGTGCTCAAAATTACTGATCTATGGTCACACGCCACTCTGCACTGGCAAATATTCCAGCACATCCGGGACACTCGTCGTCTCATTTAATTGCCTGACCAACTTCGCGGAGTCTAAATATCACACCCTAACTTTTCTAACCCTGATTTCGTGAAAACCAGTGAGTCGTGAAAACGTTATTTCAAACTGAAACTGTGGAGGAACATTAAAACCGGACTGCGAACGTTGAAATCTTGGACTTAAAAAAATTCGAGATCTTCGAAGTTTTTTTTTAAATTAGTTTTAAAGGAGAATCGAAACTTTCGAACTTTTCGAACTTTATGTAGAAAGAAATTCGATATCTTCGAATTGTTCGAACTTTGTGTCTATAAAAATTCGATGCGTTCGAATTTTTCGAATTTTATATTAAAAGAATTTCGAAATCTTCGAATTTTTCGAACTTCAGATCCCAAGAAATTCAAATTTTTCGAATATCTCGAATTTTTAAGTTAGGAAAATTCGAAATCTTCGAATTTATCGAACCTCAAGTAAAAGAATATTCGAAATGTTCGAACCCGAAATTTTAGAAACCGTGAAAGCTTCGAACTTTTCGAAATCGAAACTCTACTGTGATCGAAAGTTGCGAATTTTTCGAAGTCGAACCTCGGTCGGTACAAAAATATCGAAATTTTTCGAATGCGAACCTTCGTTCGCTTCGAAAATATCGAAACCTTTCGAAATCGAACCTAGGGTGGTTCGCGACATCCCTAGTTTTATCAGGTGTCTGGACTATTGGCAAGAGCTGGTGTAAATGCAGTCATGTTCTGCTGCTTCATGCCTGCTTTGAGTGGACAGGTGGGTGGCAATAAATTGCAGAAATCTTCAAATTTAAGAATAAAGATAGCTGTTTTGTCTCAGCTCATATCATGCCATTTGTGCAAATGCAACTTCATAGAGTCCTACCACTGCAGGTACTGTAAAACAAACCACAAGTATTTAAAACAATTACTTTATTAGAAACTAATGGGATACATATTGGCTCAAAAGCCTGCTTCGGCTTATCACAGGTGTTTTGTCACAATAACTAAACAAAATAACATCATAAGAAATAATACTAATACACAAAACTGGTTTAATTATTAGACAAAGAATGAAAATAAATTACAACGACAAGTTTTGTGAAGTTTACTTGCTGCTTGGTGTTGCACGATTGGAAAGTAGAATAAAAATAAATTGCAATAGGTTTCCTAAAGGCTTGTCTTGCCTGCTTGCCGGTTTTTTTTTCAAAGATTTGTTTTTTCTTTCACAGTTTTTTTCTTTTATGGTTTGTGATCCTTAGATCAACAGATGCACAAAAAATCTAACAGAAGTTTGGATACACAATGGAACACACAAACCTTTGCATTATAGCTGGAATATTCACCAAATACATAAGAAGCATTAAAACAGTAACTGTTATTGATAATTTTTCTCTGTTCTAGGAATGTGCTTCGAGTGCTGTCAACTTTCACAGCTCTCACCGAAATCTTTGTATGTTTTTACCCATAAGCTCAAGAATAAAACGTGTGCTTCGTCGATTCCCCCCCCCCTACACACACACGCATACTGACCTTTCTACACTCAGTACATGGCAAATACCAGAGATTCCTGCCGAAAAGTCCAGGACGTCGATTCATAGGTCCTCGCAGACAACGCACATGCTGCCAGATGTCCATGGGTGCTTTCCAGCGAAAAGTAACATCGGGTTCCCGAAAGTCTTTTCTGGGTCCTGGGAGAAAAAAAAAGCCAATAATAAGAAATAATTTCTGGAAGTCAGACGAAGTTGTAGGTGAGCAAAGTAAAATTGTCGAGGACATGTTAAGTGCCACAGTGTCATAGATGGAAAGTCAATGCAGCAGAGGTGAAGACAAGTGAGGCAGACGCCCGTTGCTGCCTTGCTTTCTATATTTCGCTTTCCCCAATTGTCACTTGATTATGAAGTGTTTCGTATGGTGGAACCAGTGCATCAGGGTGTCTGCCATGCAAACATAAACATGAAAACTTATGGCTCTCTGCATTATTCATCTAAACAGGCATAGCCTTGTCCTCGACAACTACCATAGCCTGGCTTTCTCCCAGAACATTTTTTTCCGAGAACAATGTTACACGCTGTATGCATGTGAGGACCGTCCTAAGTCTCTAGTATTTGCCATGTATAATTAATAAGCAATGAAAAGCGAAAATTATCAATAACAGTACTGTTTTAATCTGACACTGTATATACGAACGATCAACTATAACAAAGGTTTGTGTGTTCCCATTGAATTTTTTGTCTGTCCGTGAAAGTCGACTTTCTTTCACGCGTCGCTCCGTACAAAGTAAGCGCCGTTGCCACCGTGACCCCGAGCGAGGAGGTGAGGACGGGAGAGGGTGCCGAGCGGGTCGA
>JAZHYW010038858.1:0-98018 GCA_037355805.1 Ixodes ricinus | reverse complement strand
GACTTACAATCGTGTAAATAAGGTAATGGCAGATTTGGAATCAGCACAAGAAAATACATATATACGCATGACAAGTTACATTAATATCTGATCATAAGTAGAAAAAAGGTTCTAATACACTGCAGTTCCACTTATAACGATACCATACATACTTATAACGATATATCGGTTATAACGATCGATATTATAGAAGCATCAACTTTTGCTAGTTCGGTTCTATGTAAAAATAAAACCATATATATACAATACATTTTCCCGGCGTTATCAGATATAACGATCAATAAATGTTCGTGCAGGTAGAAAATGTGTTTACTACGAAAATGCAACAAAAAATTAGATAAAAATTGTGAAATTCCACGAAGAAACGCATCTGTGTGTAGGCAGGCAGAGATCGGCAGACGCGATCATCGCCGATGCCCTCGCGCTCTCGGGGACCGAATACTCCGTGAGTAGGCGCTGCGCGCGGCCTTAAAACCTCGATGCTATCATCATCATCATATCCGTAACCTCGTAACCCGAGCGAGGTTAGGAAGTACTAGGAGAGGGCATGTTGCAATATTGGTGAAGGCTTTTTTCAGTCATGTGCAAAAAGTTTAAACGATGTCAGTGGCCAGCGCTTGGACCTCCAGAGCCCGCTCTGCTCGAAGCGCCAACCGCGGCTACGTTAGCCACCGCACCTAGGAGAGGGATTTTTGAAATCACAAGTGACTGGCTCGGTAGGGATGCGGGGAAACATGGCGGTGCCCCCGGTGAGTGAGCGCCGCTCGCTTTGGGGCCCACATGTCGTTGTAGCTGCAATATCGGGCACGTTAGTCAAGCAAACGAATGGTGCAGGAGGCTTTCGCTTTGCCTCTACCTCACTGCGAAACGCCGAGCATGAGCAATGACCTCGCCGCATTTTTTAGACAGTCTTTCGATTCTGGCCATTCCTAAGCCTAAATAAACGCGATAATTGTCGGCATGGCAACGTCTTTGGAAAGTGGATTGCCTTGACTCAATCGGCCGGGTACTGATAGCACACAAAAGCAGACAGCGTCCCAATGGACCTTTTTTCTAAATTTCCCAAGCACCGTCTTCGAGTGTAGTTACACGCGTTGCACGTGCTACGAGTGTAGTTACACGCGTTGCACGTGCTGGCGTCTGCAGTAGTAATTACTCTAAAGCAAAAAGTCTAAAACAAATTTTGCCTCGCATGCACGCTCGGCTGCAGGCAAAGCCTTTTATGATTATTTATTAGAATTATTTATTCAATTTTTATAGAGCAAGGCCAGCGGCGCGGACCTAGAATTACACTTCCAGCTCTCTCCTCGGCGTCTAATTTTAGAGGAAGGGAGGGGTATATCGGGGGACGCTGTCTGTTTTTGTGTGCTATCAACACTGCGACCGATTGAGTCAAGGCAATCCGCTTTCCAAAGACGTGGCCATGCCGACAATTGTCGTGTTCATTTAGGCTTAGGAATGGCCAGAATCGAAAGACTATCTAAAGAATGCGGCGGAGGTCATTGCTCATGCTTTGCGTTTTAAGTGAGGTAAGGTACGAATCAGCTTCCTGCACCATTCACTGCTGACTCGCGCCGCGATATTGCAGCGACTGCCTCATATGATTCCCAAGCGGCGCTCACTCACCGGGCACGCCATGTTCCCCGCGCCCACCACCGTCACGTGATTTCAAATCCCTCTCTAGGTACTGCGGCTAACTTTAGCCGTAGCTTAGCGCTTCCGAGCAAACGGGCCCAGATCCCTGGCGGTTGGTGCGCGTGACATGTCACGTGTGAGATGGATGGTTGATTGTAGAAGGATTCCTTGCAGGCTTGCGCGCGTCCGTCCGGTGGGTTTATCAGATCGAAGGCTAGACTGTGGTGTATTCTAGTACACCACATAAGCGAGACGAAGGCACACGGTCACACGATGCAGAGGAGAGTAAGGAGAAAATGAAAAAGAAGGCGTCAAGGGAGCATGGCTTGTGGAGGCTACTTAAATTGTTTCAGTGGAGGCTACCAGACTTGTTTCAGTATTATCTTGGGATGATAGTGTCGACCAGTCAATAGATGGAAAGTTAAAGTCACCAAATACAAATATGTCGGCTTTCGGATAGTCGCAACGAATCAAGTTTAAGTTATCGTGAAACGAATCACAGAATGATGAGTCACTGTTGGGTGGACGATAACAGACACCAATTATGGTTTTCTTAAATGAAGTATGAAGACAGATCCATAGCATCTCGATGTCTTTATCAATTTTTATTAGGCACGAAGGAATGTCTTTTCTGACAGCTATCAAGATACCGCCTCCCCTCCTGATACATCTGTCACGGCGATAAATGTTGAAGTCTGCGCAAGTGTCAAATATTTCCTTATCAAGTATACCAGGTTTAAGCCAAGTCCCTGTTAGGATTACAACGTCGGTATCGTTATCGTACAAATATGATGATAGTAAATCATGTTTAGGGATTACACTGCGGATGTTAGTGAACAAAAATGAAACATTGCACGTTTTATCCGAGATTCTTGATAAGACCCGATTAGGACAGGAGGGCTTAGATTTTGTTTCGTTCGCTGTTATGCTGTCAGTTGTTCTACACTGTCTGATAGGGGATTGTAAACAAATATCCTGTTATCTATTTTTAGCTTATTAAACGTCAGCTTGTAAGACATATTTTTTCTTTTGCAATATGGAGAAGTTTTTCTTCTAGCAATACGAACATCCAAAGAAAAGTCTTCCCCTACAACAAAAGGTGTCCCTTAAGCAATGGACCGGACATTAAGATCCAATCTTTTTCCTTGAATCGGGAAAACTTCACCATTATTGGCCGATTTCTTCCCGCTGAAAAACGTCCCAGGGTTTAGTCATACAATAGCAAAATTTTATAAAAAAGATTGGCGATATGCACGTGAGGGGGGGGGTCCTACAAATTACGTGGAAACGGGAACTGTACGGCTTCAAAGCTTCCTACTTCTTTCCGTCACCAGTCTCGGGTTTTAAACATCACGATTAATTATCACCAGCTCGCCCACACACTCCCTGTCTTTTCATTAACGATACCGCACATCGCAAACACCGCGAATTCTCGTCCCAAGGTGCAATACGCATGCCCTGTCGTGGATATGGCAGCAGAAGGCGGACTGGGGCTTCACAATGCGATATCCACGCAGGAAAAGCGCTACAAACTCGTGTGTCACGGGAACCAGCGTTAGGAATTTGCGTGTCACGGGAATGCATACCGCAGATTGCGGACGCTGCAGATTCACGTGTCACGGTGCGATAAGCATGGCGGAACCGGCGGTGAACACGCTTGTCATACAAACCGATACCGCATATCACACGGCTGATGCGAGTCCCGTCGGATATCGCGCGATCGATGTCCAGCAGGACACATTTGCGATAGGTCGATCACGATATAACGGCATTTTACATGCGTCGGAAGTCGGAATATATGCGAGGAAGAATGCTTATCAATATCAGGCAATGTCTCGAAATTTCTTTTATGTTATGGATACTATTCAGCCCAAAAGCAGAATCCGTGATTTCTCAACGGTGGGCGTTCATATGAGACTTTACGGTACAGCGCAATTTAAAGCGTGCAATATTTCAGATACACGCGGCCATGCTCGGCGCCAATGCGCAAAGAAAACAAATAAATAAATAAACGATTTCACATTTGAGTACCTCTGACAAGGCCACCTATGCATGTCCTGCTTTCCGAGACGCCTATACGACGTTGTTGGCGGAGCCACGGCACAAAGCAACGCGCCCAAACAGGTCCTCCCAAGGGTACGGGGAACGGAAAGAAACGCGCAACTTTTCTTCTGGCTTGTTCATATTTGTCCAAATACGGTGTATTTCAGAACAACAACAAAAGCCCTTACATTTCCTCGCATTCGAAACGGACGACTTAAACAACCAACTTGTGTGGTTCTCCCTCATGCTGCTGGCACTTGACGGCTTATCATTATGGGACCATGAAACAAACCTGGGCCAGGATAAATCGTGACCATTCTCATTAGAAAAAAATGGGCACTTGGCGCCTGTTTTCGCCTAACAAAGAGTCACTTGCCCCAACATTAAAAAAAAGCTTATAAAAAAAAAAAAGTTTTTTACTTTTGGTGCAACATTTGCATTTGGGAGCAGGATGGCGCAGCGGAAGTGGATTGGAGCACAATGGTGTAATCGGTGCACAATGGCGCAGTTGGCGCGGTTGGCACAGCCCCTCCACCCCTGCTGATTTCGCACTCACGACAACGAAGCTCCCACAAAGACACCGTCAATTTCGTCGGAACGGAATTGGACGGTTCCAGCTTGGAGCAGACAATCCCAGGGCACCAAGCGTGGGCAAAGACAGCTCACCAGTCAGAGCGCTGGGCAGGTAGGTGAACTCGACGGGCTCGCTGAACTCGTTGTCCGACTTGCGCAGCAGCTGGAACTTGACCTTGGCCTCCTGCTGGAGCTGGGGGTCCCTGTAGCAGGGCGTCCGGAAGATGATTGCAACCTGGGAGCGTTCACAGGCCGTCACCAGAGCTGCCTCCCTTGCCCCACCCACACCAGAAGCGTCGCAGAAAGCTCAAACTGCGCACGGTTCGGGCGCTAGCAGTGGCCATCTCTTTGAGAATGTGGCATTGCCACCGTTGCGAGAGCAAACAGAAAAACTAGATCTCTCTACAGCATCCGTTTAGGCCTAATGCTCGTCAAAGAAAGGAACGGGCATATGTGGCATTTATTTCGGAGACCGAGGCAATCTTTTGTTCCTCGGCGAAGGGATGTATTTTCGCCAAAATCAATGCCACAGAGTCCACAGTGTGGAGTCCACAATGCCATTTCTTTGTTGGAGGGATCTAGAGCCACATAGGTCAAAAGTCAAGTCAGAAGTTTTTATTTCTCTCTGTTTGGAGAGGGGAAGCAGAGAAAAAAAGCAACGCAGTGTTGCTTGACGAGCCTCTGTCCCCCCCCCCCCCCTTTACAGCAGCACAGAAAAAAAAAAAAAAAAACACACACACATACATGCAAATGCACAGTCTCTACACCAATGAAAAAGAAAATAAGTGAGCTAAATTTATAATCGATTTGTGCTTAAACTATTCAGGAACGTATTTAAGAAAATCATTAACAAAAACAGAATGTACATCCTTCCGAGTTCCACTCAAAATATTTATATTCAATTCACTGCAACAATTTGAAAGGCGCGGTAGTGTATATCTCAACATTTCATTGCCGTAATTGGTCCTGGAGTGCGGTATTGCCCATGCATCTTCAGAACGAGTGTTGTAGACCATTTCCTTGAACTGAAGATTTCAGATCGACAAAAGTAAACTGTTGTTACAAAACAACTTTATGCAAGGCGTAATTTGTAACTGTATAGTGACTGGTAATTTGCACAATATTAAATTTTTGAAACAATGGTTTCGTATGGCTGTCATAGCTAGTATGACATAACATACGAATCACTCTCTTCTGAAGAATATGCATTTGATTGATATTCGTTAAGGGGGGACATGAACCTAAGTTTTAAAATTTTTTGAAAAAATTCATCTTTCAATTTTGAGGTTTTCGGTTTTAGAAACTAATTATACACCCTTACACTAAATTTCATAACCATGCGCCAAATACCTAGTTACGTTGATATAATATATTTTCAACACATTAGGAGGCACTAACAAACTAAAGGAGTTCAATGTTTGAATGCATTTTTCTCAGTTCCTCTTTTTGCTGCAAATTTCATACGAAGGAATCTTTTGTTCGAAGGTAAAATAATTCTGATACCACAATCAAGATGTTTCTGAACTGGAATTTACTGGGGAATCGGGCTATCTACTTTATTTCGTTTTAAATTAAAGTCCTCAATGAGAAAAAACTATGTTTTCAAAAATTGACATAGGACAGATATGCATCTCATATCTTGAGGTAATCACTCTTCCTGAAATATTTCCATTTGAGTTTTAAAAACTAGATAGCCCAAAGTCCCACATCCCCCACTTTATATTCAAGCAGTTAAGATGATGCTTAATAGCTTCATTTGCATATCATAGATTTCTTAATGAAGAGTGACACATGCAGGTATGTGTCACTCTGCAGGTATGTAAAGTTGTCCTAGAGAGCTGAAAGTTTGCACAGTACACCTACATCTGAAGTTAAATCTCCCCTGCAAATTTCATTCCAGTCACTTGAGTAGTTAAGAAGTTCAACCTCTAGCCAGTGTCCCCCCTTAAAGTCATATTTCCCCATACCAAAAAGCAATACGGTAGTTGTAATGAACGTAAAAAATAGAGTTGTAAGCGAGTATCATGGCCAAACTAGAAATCATGTAACGATATCTGTATATTATACCCACGGCCTTTGATAGCTTTTTTCATGTGTATTGCACCTATATCGTTGCAAGTCATGTACTGATTAAAGATTACTCCCAGGACTTTCACGCTCTCAACTAGTATATCAATAATGCCTGTCCCAAGCAAAAGTAGAGACCAAGGACTGCAATTTGTATTTCGAGATCTAAATACCACGGCCTTTGTTTTACTTACGTTTATTTGCAGGGAATTAGATGATGCCCAAGTATTTAATTGATTACGATAATTGTTTGCATGACTTACAACTTTATCTATGTTAACACCGGAAAAAAAAATATACTTGTATTGTCCGCTGACAATAATACAGTTCACATTATTGTCAATATTTACTAGATCGTTTATATCCAAGTTGAAGAGGAGAGGCACACAAAATACTGCCCCTGTGGTACACCGGCAGTTAGTGGCCTGAAATTTGATCTTTTTTTAGGGGCGAAGCTCCTTAAGGCGTGGGTCTGTCCCTCCTAGTTGTGGGTATGTAGCCACTTCGAGGTTTAGTTTATGAATGGCTCAAGAGATGGCGTGTTCCGGAATTAACTTTATGTAGAGATGACAGATGGCGCTTAGCTCATGTTATAAAAGGCACTCGCTCTTGGCGCTGCTCGTAGTTTAGCTGGATGGAGGCAGTAGACAAGGCTGCGGAGCGGAGAGCGCGCAAGGCGGCGGCAGCGCGCGCTCGCAGACAGAATCCAGCCGTGCGAGAGCGAGAGGCCGAAGCATGTCGTCAGGCTGCGCGTCGACGCCGCCAAGATCCGGCCGTGCGAGAGCGGGAAGCCGAATCGCGTCGTCAGTCTGCTCGGCGCGACCCCATCCATCTTCTCTAAATAATAAAACTTGATTTGTATACACACACACACAGTGTTTCTCACGTCTTTACATGGCGATGAGTGGGCGAATTAACGGAAGAATCGCTGGTTTACCGACGATTCACTCCGGAGCTTCGCCCACTCATCATCATTCACCACGTGGATATGCTGTGACTTTTTTATTTATTTCAACACACTGATGGACAATTTTGAAGATAACTTCTAATCATCTGTAAAGCAACCCCACGAACACCATAAAGGTACAGTTTCGTAAGTAACGTTACTATGATTTATATGGTCGAAGGCTTTTGAGAAATCAATGAATATGGCGAATGTTATCAGGTTCACTTTGATGTTGCGTAAAAGTGGTGCTTTTTGTTTTAAAAGTGCAAGCTCAGTCGAGGCGACCTTCTCATAAATCCATATTGAGAGGGCGTAACGGTTGAAAAATTCTCACAAAATCATTAAGCCTTTGATGCATGATTTTCCTCTAATCCCTCGGAAAATATGGGTAAAACCGAAATAAGTCGATAATTTCCTAAGTCATCCCTATCACCGTTTTTATATATTATCATAACCTTTGCTATCTGCATTTGTTTTTGGAAAGGTTCCACATTTTAGTGCTAAATTGAATATGTGTGTTAAATATGGTAATAATCGCCCGCAATACATTTTTACTTGTTAGTGAGCGCGTTGGTAATGATCTAAGTTTAGAAAGAGTTATATTAGAAGATAGGAGACGGGACAACACATCTTTCAAAATGTGTTGTCCCGTCTCCTGTCCTTACGTATATGACTCTTTCTAAACTTAAATACATTTTTAATTGGTTTTATTAGAAAGTCGTATATATCGAAGCTTTTACTATTTTTTAAGTTTTGAAACACTGAGAATTAGGGGTGTGCGAATACCGAATAGTAGTTTTCGAATCGAATACCGAATCGAATCAAGAAAAAAAGCCGAATATCGAATCGAATATTGAATAGTGATTTTATTTGTAGGAATTTTTCAAAGTGTGCTGCACATGAGATTATTATATGTGCAGAGTATGCGCCTGGTGCAGAATATGTATCTTGTGCGGAAAAAGCTAAAATGTAAAAAAGTTCTGGTGAAAATAAAATGCAGTTGCTGTCGGACGTTGGGCACTAAAGATCTAATTTTATGGCGCAAATATAATCTATCTACCCTAAACGTCACAAAAAAGCCAAAGTTAGAGCCACGCGTGCCTTTTTTTTTCTCGTTAAAAAAAACAACTTAACATCGCGATTTCTTTTTTTTTAAATATTTGTATATCTTAGAAAAGGCCTCAATTCGCGATATTTGGTCTCCATTTTAAGAGGAAAAGAACGCACCCGGGATTTTATTTCACATAAATAAACAGATAAGTGTCAAATCTGAGTAGACGGGCTTAAACAATATAATCCGAAGCAAGAAAACAAAACGTGGTTAGGTGGCGCAAGTCACCAACAGACTGCCGCTCTCATCCATTTCTCTGTCCATTGATCCTGCTTTAGAGTGCCTAGATTTAAAAGAGGGAGCAAGCGAAACTGAAACAACGGAGACGGCTCCTGCGCAGATTGGTCCTTAGCGCGCGTGTGTTGTATTGTCGTGTAGGAAGAAGGCGAGCGCAAGCAAACGTAAGAGCTTCGACGCCTGCCCGATCGACGCTTTCGCCTTTTCGTCACCTTCTCGCAGTTCGTAATTCAAACGCGGCTATCGAACGGTTGGAAACCCTCTCAAATCTAGGCACACTATTTTTTCCGCTCCGTTTCGTTCCGAATCGGAATTTGTGGCTTGCGGTTCCAAAAAACGACAGTGATTACTCGGCTGGTTCCGTCGGCGTGGTTAACGTGGTTGTCTTTCTGTGATTGTGCAGTCGCCGATTTCTGCGAGTGCGGCAAGTGTGTTCTACAATTTGAAACGAGGGGCTTTACTCGTGAAAAGAATTAGGCATGGCGCGGAATTCCGGCTTCCCAGCAATTCCTCTCTGGAAGCGGCGCTAACGAGATGTTTTGGTTGTGATTCAAGGGTAGATGGTGTCACAATCGTGAGTAAATCTGCGTGCTATAAAGTTTGTGGCATTCGGTACTGTTCTTTTTTCTTTTCGTCAGCTCCGCGCCGACCGCGCGTCTTTGGCCGAATATATCGAATATTCGAGTGACCGAATACTAGGAATTCGATTCGCGAATCGAATTATTCGGGGACTTTCTATTCGATTCGAATTCGTATATTCGAGTATTCGCACACCCCTACTGAGAATACTTGCTCTTCGTTGGTTGGGATAAGAAATAAGCTATCAGAAACACTAAGCATGTATCTGGAGGCACTCGTAGAGCGGGCTTAACAAAATGTTCATTAAATTTCTCAGCTAAAGCTTCCCCATCTATATCGGTGCCTTCAACTTTGATTTTCATGATTATCTCCTTGTGCGACCACATTCTTAAGCAGACCGTTAAATTGTTTCCATATGACATCGGGTCTGTTTACATTTTGAAATAAATTGTTAAAATAAGAATGTTTTGCCTGCCTTAAGGCCCTTGTACACTGATTTCTTTGTTCTTTAAATTTAGCTAATATGGTAACTCTGCTGCTACGCACGAATTGATGGTAAAGAGTATTTTTCTTATTTATCTTATTTCTGACGTACCGTATTTATTCGAATATAAGTTGACCTTTTTTTTCGGAAATGTTGTCAAAAATTAAGGGTCGACCTATAATCGTGATTAAAGAATTTTGACCTACATTCGCGATTAAATTCTGCGACCCTACCGAGGGCATGGAGCTATCGAATCACTCAGCCGTAGAGTCGCGCCACTTCTTGTTTCAAAAAGCTTTTGGTGCACGAAAACAACCGAAAGAGCAGCAGTCGACGGCGGGTGGCCTCCGCTCTCGCGCACATCCCTCGGGCGTCTGGTTTCGCCATCCCGCCTGTAGCTTTCTCCTCGCCGGGCAAGGGGAGGGAGAGGAACGCACCTTGCCCTCCATTCCTCTTCCTCGCAAAAAAAGACAGAAAAACGGAGGAGCTTGTTCCTTGCGGTGGCTCACGTCTTTGAATTTGGTCTTTCGTCACTTCGGCCGTCTCCACATTCTTTCTTCTTGTCGTCATTTGTCGTCATTCTACAACGGTGTCAGTGAGGTATTGTTGCGAATGGATGTCTACCAAGCTGACGAAGCTTCGGACGACGATGACATGTCCGGAAGTTGTTGCGTACCAAGCAACCAAGCTGCCGCCCACACAAACCGGGCGGCGCAAGCCATGCTCTCAAGCAAGGGCATGCGCGAGGCAGCAAGCCATTGGAACTGATCTGGGCGCCATACCGGTCCTGCCCGTTCCGTAGCAGTAAAGAACGTAATGAACTTAAAGGGACACTGACAGGGTGTTTATGCTCGCCGAGGTTTTTAGTTGTACATGACATATGAGAGCCCAACTACCCAGAACACAATTTGCGACTCGAAATTCGAGTTTCTTTCCACCTGAAAACCGCCGATCAAGAACTGGCCGGTTCGAGTCTCGCTCACTCTCTTTTCCGGGGTCACGGGCCGTTTTCTAAGGTATTGATGCGACCACCAAATTTAATGAAAGTCGATGGTCGCTGAAGGCACGCACTCAATATTAAATATAGAAAAAAATTTGAAACCCATTTTTGGTGGCTTCTAAAAAGCTGCAAATACGTTGATTGAAAAAAAGTTCCACAGCGAACCGGAAGCATTCTGTGCGTGGTCGTTTCGCGCATCGTGGGACTCGCGGGGACGGCGATGGCAGCGGACGACGGGCGTGGGACCTCTACTTCAGAACTATCGTTCGCGGTACCGGCGAATTCTGTCTGCCCTTAAAAGAGAAATTTGGGACTGATCAAAAGAATTGGTATTCATCCCGTACGACACGCCCGACCACCAAGCTGATTTGCACGAAGACGTCACCGAGCCGTCGCTCCCTTCTCGTGGCTGAAGACTTCGCTCGCGCAAACTTCAAGCACGACGTGTCTACTTTGAGTTGAATATGCACGCATACGATTTCTTTACTAGGTGCGAATGTCGCCAATGCGTGGTGCTTCCCAACTCCGACCTGGGAGTGCTTTTGCTGGAGAACAATCGGCAGCAAACTTTCCAACTTAGTTTACCGGCTGAATTATTACTAAGGAAAGAGATCACCCACGGGAAGGAGATTCCCCAGTAGCTCAGTGGGAACGACGTCCGCTTCACACGCGGCAGGACCGGGTTCGATCCCCAGTGATGGCGTTTACTCTTTTTTTCTTTTCTTTTTTAAACATTTTTTGATGTTTACATTTCTTTTGTCTTTTCTTTTCTTTTTTTAAACATTTTTTTATGTTTACATTTCTTTTGTCTTTTTACACTTATCACTGAAGAAACAAACAAATGTTGTTGACGAAACGTCACTGAATTAAATTGGATGGGATTTCCTTTTTGACACCTGCGAACTCAATGTAATCACTTTCCACAAAATGCAAGGAGCATATAAATCAGGTAGCGTCCGCTTTCCGAGGTGCCCGTAAATGTTCTACAGGAATTGCAGCCAGCTATTGGTCCCGACCCTGTTGATCTTTCGGAAACTGTCGCACAATGCCACTTTTTTTCGGACGCAGGACATGTGAGCCAGCTCCTCACGCAACATCTTGGGTGCATTCTTTTCGGAGCCGATCATGGAAATTCACCACGGGCACTCACTACTCATCTCCAACTCCTGAATGTACAAAACAACTCATCTTAGAGTACAGAACAGCGAACGGAACAAACATAACTGCAAAAGAATCTCGCAACAAACAGTTCCGCATGTCGTCTGCTACGCAAAAGGGGAAAAAAAAAAAGCGGATGGTCGGGTGTAGCCACGTGACTTCCGCCACTCTCTCCTCTCCACTCCTCCAACCTCCGTCCGCGGGTTTCGGTTTCGGTTTCGAGCAGTTGCGTCTTTTGGCTTTATTAAAAAAATACGCTACTATGTTGCCAAATATTAATTGGGTAGTCCTCCGACACACATAATAAAACGCCTGGTAAAAAATGGAAAAAATATTTTGGGGGGTGTCAGTGTCCCTTTAACAGAAGTTCCGATGATGATTTAAGTTTTTGGCATCACCTTGCGATGTAGCCGAGAGGGCTGTAAATAAAGGTTTGTTTCTTTCTCCTGCCCTAACTTTCCCCTGTTCCAATAAATAAAAAGGTCAACCTATATTCAAATATTTTTTTTTTATTCTCAGTGGGTTTAATAAATAGGCGTTGACGTATTTTCGTGGTCAACCTATTTTCGGCTAAATACGGTAACCCATGGTTATGTCAGGTGGACGTCCGCCCTATCTAGGTGACATCCCGTTCACTCCCTAAAGGCTCTGTTATACATTCGACGTAACGCGCGCAAGCAAACGCTGGCCGAAGTCGGCTACGTCAAATCAGTCACGCCGCGAGCATCAAAAATTTGCCCTCTTTATACTCCGGCAACCCTGGCAACTCCCGCGGCGCGCGTCGGTGGGCCGCCGACGCGGCGCATGCGCAGAATCTGATTACGAGGGCACGTTTCCTGCGAGAGTGCGCCACTTCCAGTTCCTTTTCGTTTCGAATAGCAGACAAAAATTCTCGCGCTTCTTGAGCGCCAAGTTTGAGCGATGGCGTGGACGTACCTTGCACGACGAAAACTCGCGCTTGCAGTGCTGGTGCACCGCCTGCGCCGCAAGCGTAGGTGGTCAATGTACATACGGTACATCTTTGACAAGCGCACGGTCTACGGTGCTCAAGCTTCCTCGTGTCGTAGACACACGGGTGAGGACAAATTCCCTTGATCGGCTTCTCGACGACCGAGTCCGATTCTTCAAACATGACGCCACACGGAGTGGTGCTCTTGTTGTCTGCTCTTGCTCGTATTCGCCGCGCTTCCCGCGCGAGGGCTGCTGAGGATTCAGCGCATGATGCATCCTGGTCCGGCGCCGCAGGCGCGGAATACGGCATGCTCCATTTTGCCGTCGAGGCGGTCAGGCTGCGTCAAACGCCGCCGGTCGTGTCGGTTACGCCACGACGCCGGAGCGTCGGGTTTTCGTCGACGTAACGTCGCTGTGACGCGCTTGCACGCGTTACGTCGGAGTATAAAAGAGCCTTAAGAAGAGGCAACGCTCCCTGGAGCCAATGAGAGCGACGGAAGCTTACCAAAGGTGGAAGGGAAGAAGGAACCTAAGCAGCTTCCCTCTCCCTACTGCGCCAACTAGGGAAACCTCGCTCCAACCGTAGCCAGCTGAGACGGAGTATGGCGCCAGTGAGGCTGCCCATGTTGTGAATCGCCCTCTTGCATTACCACTCCATTCCAAGTTGCCCAAGCATCCAGGCAATAGAAATACACCTGACAGACAAAATAAATATTGCCAGGGATGAAAACAACCCCAATCCTTTCAGAGACAACACCCGCACACCGTGTCTGTTTCCGGATTGCACGACACTCGGTGTCGAGGGAGAAAAAAAGCAACTCAATGAAAAGTGGACTTGCGTGGAAAAATCGTGAAAAATGTGTATGTCCTATTTAAACCCTTTCATTTTCTTTTTTGATTGCAGTGTCCCTTTTAGGGCGACATGGGCCAGAAATTGCAATTTTTCAGAAAAGGTTGCTTTTCTAAATTTTATGCATCGAGGTTCCACAACTAGTTGTGCACACTTGTACAAAGTTTTATTTCAATGCGCAAAAAATTCTCAGAGAATTAAAAACATTTTCAGCGAGCCGACGATTAAAAATCAAACGTTTTGCAAACATGAAACATTAGTGTTTACAATTTTCTAATAACTGTAGCTCCGCACGTGGTAGGCCTAGAATGACGATTGTACCCTCGGTGGAAAGAACATGTCTTCGCAATTTCAGTAAATTAAACATTTTTGTTTGAGAGTGAACTGTATGGGGATTAAAATGCAATAGAACTTCAGCTTTCTTAATGAAGAGTCTATGCACATGGACAAACATCGGAAAGCCCGCTCCGAACGGACAGAAAACCGAAAATAAATCCGACATTCATTTATGGGACTTTGTTTCTCGACGACACTTGCCCCACCCACTGGTTTGTGCATTGCAAGCATATCCAAGTCCTCGCTCGTTCCCAACCCCCATGCAGACAACAAAATGAGAATCAAAGACAGCACTCGAAATTCGGACTCGCTCGGCAGGGCCACGCAGGGGTGAAAGCGACACCCGAGCTCTTGGGGCGGGCCTTTTAGTTCTCCCATAAAGGCCTGTCAATGCCATCTGCAAACTGGGATGCGAGCCTGCCAGCTAACAGCAGCAGCCTGCCAAGTTACGAGGGAGCTCCATGCAGACTTCCACAACAACATCCACGTGACGTGCGCCTGGAAGAAGCGGGGTCGCACATCCCACATGGATGTCTACACTGGACTTGCGATCGACCAGGTCGTTTTGCGCAACCTCTGCCCTGTCCGTTCTCTCGGTCCAAACCCCAACACAGAGCACAAGCCAGAGTGCAGAAAGAACATGGACTGTCCGGGAGTTGATATGTCTAGGAGGTCCTTGGAGAAGCGCGGCCTACGGTGGATTCTTAGAGGCAGTCTCCATGCCTGGCAGTGCTTGCATCAGCATTGAGAAGGATGAAATGAGAGAGGCCAACAGGGGCAGACAGGACTACAGTCCCGGGCGTCTTTGAGGACCCCTCACCCGAGCCAGCGTTTTGGACCCCGAAAAAGCACTCCTTAGGGTGAAAAAAAGTACCACTGATCCCGATGCTTTTTGGCCACTTGTCTCCCCTCGTTTACAGTTCAAACCAGGCAAACTTTGTCTGTCTGAGCTCCAGACTCGTGTATATTCAAACTTCAAGGTCCATTTTCTCAGCTTCATTTTTTTTACCATATGCTCCGGCCTTACTTTTTTTTTTTATAATCTTCTATACCCGTTTTCACCTTAAGAAAAAAGTGGGTGTGTCCCTCTCGTCGCATGCTTATTGGCCGCATGCCTTCGCACATATTATTCCGTTCTGCAAAGTAGTTCCGATAAAAGATTGCTCTCTGCGAAGCTAGCGTTATTTGACCTAAGATGAATTTGTTATTCTCAGTAGGATAAATAATATACCTCCTTAGTACGCGTGTATTCACGTAATTCGACGCCTCACAAGATCTGAGGATCGATGTTCGTAGCCAGCCGGCCAGCCGCTCTCGCTCGCCTTCCAAAATGGCGACTCCAACAACTCTGGCTGATCGGTCCGTGTTGTCAGCACTCTTTCCTGAACACGTTTCCCCTCGGGTGTACTACAAACATCACGCAAGTGGAAATGTCCTGCCGAGCCAGACAAGGCAGTGCGTTTTGAACGTTTATTCTTGGATGCGGCGGCAGTACCAAAAAAAATGTGTTGGAAGTCGTCAACCTGACTGCCGCCGCAACGGGGATCAGTGTTAGCTCGGTCTACGAGAGCAAGCGTGGCTTCAAACGTGCCAACAGAGCTGTGAAATCTCTTTCAAAGAAGCGCCCGAAATTCGCTGAAAAAGAAAGAGGATTTCAAATCACGACGCGTGCACGTTGACGGCCGTGAGAAGCTGCCTGCACAATTTCTTCCTTCGGGGGAGATCCCAACGTTGAAGAAAATCGCCGCTCGTCTCCAAGAGGACGACGTGCTGCCGTCCTGTTCCGGGACTACCCTGTATCGCCTGCTGAAGGACATGGGTTTCAAGAAACAAAAACGGAATCGCAACTCCTTCCTACTTAAAGAGAGGACATCGTCGAGCGGAGGCGGCGGTATTTGAGGGCAATCGGAAAGCACAGAGCCCAGAACCGCAAGATCTACTTCCAGGACGAGACTTGAGTGATCGCCGGCCTCACAGTTAACAAGGTGTGGACTGACAGCACAATAAAGTCAGCAAGGCAAGCCTTCATGTCTGGACTGACGACCGGGCTAAAGGCTCCTTCTGGAAAAGGTGAAAGAGTAATTGTCGCCCACGCAGGTAGTGACACTGGCTTCGTGTCCGGCTGCCTGGACGTGTTCCGTGGGAAGAAAAAGGGGGACTACCACGATGAAATGGACTCGAACAGGTTTGAAGCATGAAGCAGGCTCCCACCGTACCATTGCGAACTAAATCTCATAGAGTTGATATGGGCACGAGTCAAGCAGGAGGTCGCTTCCAAGAACATCACATTCAAGCCCAATGACGCTGAGTGGCTCTTGAGGGAAGCAGTGGACAACGTAACAGCTGTCCAACATCCACCATGCTGTTTCAGATTATAATCGGGATTCGTACCGCCATCCACACACAGGGCCACTCGGGCAACAAGCAGAAGCTTTGATGGGATCCTGGAAGAACGTATCTCACATCAACCATGCTGTTTCTGCTTATAATCAGGATTTCTACCACCATCTCCACACCACGGAACTTAAGAGAACAGAATTAAAGAATAAAAATTGAAATTCACCGCGACACACAAGGAAACCGATTGCGCACTCAATATAAACATGTGAACGTCAACGTAATAACGTAAACAAAGGTATATTAGGACAGAATAAAGTATGCAAACTTACGTTCGTGGCTGGTAGCAGATCATGATCAATCCCAGTTCATCAAGTTTGTGGCGATGTCCATGATGTCAGCTGATCTTTTTGCTTTAGCGCTCCTTGGTTGCCATTAAAAACTCTAAATACGCTAAAACTGGCAGACATTAATTTTTTTCTCATGGTGTTTTTAGAAAGCCGACGGTATAAACAATATTAGATATACAAAGATATGTTTATTGAAAACAGTTTAAAGAAGCGATGCAAAATTGTGCATAGCATAAGCATGATTATCAGAAACAAACGCTATTTAACGCGGTATGTTCTAGCTTTTTGCCACTAGAGGATGCTGCAGTGCTATATTTGTTTTGGTTTCGGTCTCTAATTGTAAATCCCACCACCTCCCGACGGAGAGTGGTGAAATCTACGCGATATCGCGCCATCTCATTGGCGGAAACCCAGAACACTCCGCCACCGGCCGGACTTGTTTTACTTCGGTTCTTAAGGTGAAAACGAGTATACTTAGCCAATTTTTATGAACTTTGTATCGGTCTCTTTAAGAATAACTAAACAACGAGCCAAAGCTCTTTTTTATTTCAGTATTTCTATTATGATAACACTAATATCCCACAACTTGAGCATTTCCAGGCGAAAATCAGTCCACTTCCAGCTGGATTATGAAACTGGAAATGAGGCAGTCCAGCTGGATTCCAGCTGGGTCCAGCTGGAGATCCAGCTGGACTGCCTCATTTCCAGTTCCATAATCCAGCTGGAAGCGGGAATTGATTTTCGTCTGGGTTGCTATAGCCTTTATCTTATAGCCTCAAGTAGTCTAGTTTTCTGCAGATCATTCGGTCTTAACAATTCGGTCTGAACAAATAAAAATAGCTTTAGCTTGCATTCCATCTCTCTCACAACCAACCGACACCTATCTTTTTTAAATATTTTTGAGAGGAAAGTGTTTTAAGGGAGGGACGTGGGGAATTTATAAGAACTTTCTTATTTCTAGAGATTTCTGAACAAAATTTACGGGGTGCGTTTCTAACACAGACAGAAGAGTTACGGCCAAGTTCCATGGAGCTGCGCATATTATTTCTTATGTTACAAATATTTACAGTAAACTTTCGTTAGTTCCACCTCGGTTAATTTGACTTTTCGTTTAATTCGATCGTGTTCAAAAGTCCCGGCGAGCGCCCATACATTTCTATTGGAGGAAAAGTTTGATAGTTCGAAGTCGGGAACACTCCGCATCGGATAATTCGTCACGAGCGAATGCCCGCGGGCTCACATTGCACAACACCACGGCAGAAAAACCACAAACGTAGGGGCGAAACACGAGCCCTTTGCTGCAAAGCCGAACGTGCGCAAATATGCGCCTGCTTCTCTACGCTGTTGAGATGGACCATAGAGAATGACACGAGCCAGTGCAACCAATCTGGCGTGGAGTAATGCGTAGAACATAGCACGGGGTCGGGCGCGCACTAAGCCAGCGCGCGCTCTCTCGAAGCGGTTTTTCTGTAGCATCGTGTGCGCTCCATCTTGCGCACCGTTGTTGACGGTCTGGGCGCTTGGCGCCAATGCCAACTCGAAGCTTTCTCAGCGAGTCGACCCGTGCTATGTTTACGCATTGCTCCGCTTCTCTGTAGGATCGTGTGCGGTCCATCTGCGCCGAAAGCGCGAATTCTCTTTTCCTTTTTGTCTTTTCTTTGTTATTTTTTTTTTTGTCGCCCAACCAACTTTGGTTTTGCGCCAAAGTCAGCTAAAAAAAACTTGCTTTTTCTGTGTCTTTTTTTTTTTTTTTGCGTAGTGCGCGATTTTTTGGGGACGTGACGTTTAGTGACGTTTAGCGCTACTCTCCGAAGCCTGCTTTTGGACACGACGCATTTTAAGCGCGGACAGCAGCAGACCATCCGTGAGTACTTTGGACAACAAAAGGAAGTTTAATTTTAACCATTTTTTTGTCCTTTTTTAATGCAATCATTCGGATAATTCGACAAAATTTGAAGGTCCCGTCGAGGTCGAATTAACGAAAGTTTACTGTACCAGAATCGTCCACATCTGT
Organism: Ixodes ricinus; assembly: GCA_037355805.1. Classification (NCBI taxonomy): domain Eukaryota; kingdom Metazoa; phylum Arthropoda; class Arachnida; order Ixodida; family Ixodidae; genus Ixodes; species Ixodes ricinus. The sequence goes on along the minus strand of JAZHYW010038858.1, from coordinate 79,347 downwards.
TCCTTACCCCAGGCCTGGAGAATTTCAAGACAGCAGTAGCAGTAGAAACTTTGTTATCGTGACCCCTGAATAGGTTCCCCGGGGCATAACAGAACATTTTTTTTCGTTTCTTTGTTTAAAAATTTTAGCGAAACTTGGAATTTAATGTATTTGGTGAAACGTACATTCATCAAATTTAGTTTTTTTTATTATAGCTTTATAGTGCAGTTTTTTAAGAAGAAAAAAGGTCTTTGTTATGTTTTCACAAAGTTAATTGGGAGCAGAATAAAAAAGACAGCACAGCAATCCATTGAGCGGTTCCCGAGATATCGCTGGAACGAGCAGCCACGGCAGAGAAAAAATCCGTTTTGAGAAAACCCTGCTTGCAAGCTGCACCCAGATTATCGGCCGTAGAACGACCCCGCAGATCCGGCTTCTCTCGATGTCGTGTGCTGGCCTTGTGCAGACATAGGGCATCTTTTTCGGCAGCTCGCTGGACGGCGAGATGGGCCGGCTGGAGTCCCACTGCAACCGAAATTTCTGCCGTTGCCCCATAGCAGCCAGCGTTGAACCTCAGCACCGCTTCATGCTGCACAGTTTCGACAGCAATCAGCGACGCATACTGTTTCTTAGGCATCAAAGACCACAGAGCCAGGTGGAAAGACTCTGATGCATTCGGAGTCTTTGCTCCCAAGCAGCGTTGCAGCAGAGAAACCTGCGACAGGCGTTGCTAGACGGGCAGCATGGCTGCAGCGACAAAGCCTGGGAGTTTGTGCTTGTGGTGTGGCTCACCTTTTGTCTCGGCAACTCTATGACGGCACCACGATTGAGCTCCCTCCGGCCAGAGTTCATGGAGAGGCTCCTGGTCAGTCGACATGACACGGTGGGAGGTGGCCATAAGCACGCTGCATCGCTGCCACGTCCTTAGAGTTGTTTCGGAGGGCCCAGTCATAGTAGTCAGTGAGCTTGTCGATGAGGGCCTTCGTCAACCTGACGTTACCAATCAACGGCTTGTCGCTCTTGTGGGCGAGGTTGCGCAGGTCACCCCATCCTCTTCTGACATGGTTCAAACACTCTTCTTTCACGATGGGGACTAGCCCATTGACATTCTCTTCTGTAAGGGTGTAGAAGGCCCTGCTGTCTCGTCGCAGATGAGTGCAGTGCACCGCAGGTTGGGCTTGGAGACAGACCGCTTGAAGGGCTGCCTCGACCTCCATGTTTTGCGACATGTTCCATGTTCTGCAACATCCGTGTCTTTTTTTTTGGCAGACACGATGCATGCGCCAGCTGTCATACCCTCGATCTCCAGGCTTGGGTCCTGCTTGGTACCCAAGGCACAGGTTGGACAAAACCAGGGCGTCCAAGATGAGGCCTGTCTGGTATTCTGTGACTGACCCGACTCTGATGTGAGATCTGTGTCCTCTCTTGTGCCATGTGCCGCCGTACACCACAGTGATATCCTCGCAGAACCCCGGGTCCATCTTCTGGCAGGCTGCCTTCACCACGACAGCTGACTCGGCATAAAACTTGTCCATGCACGGGTCTTCTGGCTCTCTGGAGGTCTTTTTCAGGTACTCCCAGAAACGTCTTGCGGTGGAGACCTGTGTGGGAGACGTTCATAGCTGCCCAAAAGTCAGTGAGAGCTGTCTGCCCCCTTCCTATCTGCTCAATCGCCACGATGAAGTGGATGTTGACTTCGAAGGACCTCGGGTCTCAATGGCACGGCCAAGTCAAGGAACTCGCGAGAATGCCGCAATGGGGGCCTACGACCTCGAGTTTTGCCGCCAGTCCGAGTTTGGTGCCTTCTTGGACAGGAGATCCAGTTCCCGAGCAATGCTTGCACACTGTGCAGCAGAGCAGGTTGCTCAAAATGTCGATCCGAACGAGGCAGGACTTTGCATCTTCGCTCGTAGCAGAGGGAGGTGGGGGATCGGGCAGCGTGGCTTCAAACTTCCTCGGGGCTGCTGGCATAGCTCCAAGCTCGGCTTGAACGGTACCACGATGTTTAGATTCTGCTTCGATCTCCTCGCACGTTAGGAAATGCGTCCGCATACGGGTTCTGGACGACGTGTTCCGCTCGTTGCGGCAGGCGGAAGACGAGCACTGGGACTTGCGATCTTAGAAGGAACCGCAGCGGTCGACATGCTTGGTACTCCATGCGTGAGCGGGGCAACACATTCTTCCTCGGTCGATGGTGCGGGAAATCCGTCGCCGGAAGCGTCAACACGATCGCTGTTGACGGCACGTTGCGCAGAAACTTCCAGCTTCGCCATCCACAGTAACTTCATGGGCTGCTTCCACGCGCCAAACACACACACCATCTTGTACTTGGAACCTCGCATCGTGCGCGACCACGAAACGGACAGGCACGCTACATGAAACTACTCAAAGAAAGTTCAGAAAGCGATCGTAAAGAGGCGAGAAATGAAGCCAGACCACTGCCGAGAGCAGACGACATGAGCGGCAACAGCAGGAGGAACGGAGAGGAGGAGCGCGCTCTGCGAGCGGAGAAATCGCGTCCCAGCCAATAGAAGTCTCTGACCTATCACGTTCTTGCCATTGCGACATCGAAAAACGGCGAGGCAGACCGACGCCAATTTGGGAGCCAGCAAATAAAAGGGAAAGAATTCACCTTCGAAACAAGACAAAGATGGCGGCCGTCAGCCAAATGCATCGAAAATGGCAAGCGAGCGGAGTTGGGGTCGATTTCGACGTCTGACCGTCACTTGGACGCTACCCAAGTCTCGTAAATATTTGTTTTTAAATAATTCCTCCTCGTAATAGGTGCTGATAATTAGAGAAAGGTAGTTTCTGAGATATATGAGCCAAAAACATGGTTTCATAAAAATTTACTTGTTCGCAATTTTTGGGTTTTCGAAGTTTAAGCAAACAAATTACCATCCAGCGTAAGCAGCTTTTCAGAGCTTATCATAGAGACACCATCGATTTGGTTGCAGCACCAGACTGGCGAAAAGAGAAAGCCTCTCTATTGCCGCCGAAACGAATAAATACCGCCACGGTGGGAGGGAAGTCTTCGGGCATTGAAACGTCTTTCCTAGGAGTCGTCAAGGTAGCCAAGGACATCTGCCCTCACACGGGTCGTCCCGATCTTGCTAAATATGAGGAATCACTGTCTTCAAAGTTGTAGAAGATGTGGACGTGGTCTGCCCAAAATGAGCCTTGTTTCACCTCATTTCCTGTTTGGAACATCAAGATTTTCCATTTCGATGAAATGCGAGGGTACGTCGCAAACTGTGCTTCCAAGTGTTTCTGAGTAAGCCGAGCAGGGGAGAGAGAAAGATTCAAGTCAGACCCACAGAAACCAGAGGTAATGAGAGGCCACAAAAACGACCAACTTCAAACCACATTTGCTTGTTTTTTTCAATTTTTGTTACTCTTTTGTGCAATATGCAAGTCCCCTTTCTTTTAGAGGAGCTTACGTAGTAGTTTTATATTACAAATTCTGGGACCCCTTGTACCAGTCAATCTTTGACAACAAAGGTATCGAGATGCCTGGCAAAGTATCGTGATACAATCGATACGTTGCGAAAGTACTTCACTACTGAAATACGAATACATTTCTCAAATGTATCTCGATGGAGAGACATAGAGACTCTAAAGTATCTCCTAGATGCTATAGCAATACTGCCCGGGTGTCCCCCAACTGTGCTATATTGTCAACTTTAATGTGTTTAGTTACCCCTCTCTAATGGCCTCTGGGCCCCGAAACTGCAGTAATGAGTAAATAAATAAATACCTAAATGAGTACATCTTTTTACGCACAAATTCCCTTCCCTAGTCCTTCCTGCAAGACTAGTGGCCTTAAATATTCAGTGCCATCCATCTCACGCAAAAAAATTATTTATTTACGACGTTCTCGGCAGTAACATTACCACGAAAAGTGGCAAATTTGGTTGTCCGCTATTTGCCGTCGGCCACTGCGAGCCGCAGCCCGAGGCGAAGCCAATCCAGAGAGACAATGAAGCGAGTCGCGGACCCGCCGACATAGGCTACTTCGGTAGGGCCTTGGCGTTAAGCGACACATCTGTGCGACCAGGAAAGACTCTGCCACGCTCCCGGATTCCTGTCACCCAGAGACTCCCCAGGCTCCCAAGGCAGAAGAGCGCTCACCTGGTAGTGGACGTCCGACTCTGCAAAGGAGGCCAGGGCCTCCCAGGTCCGCACCCGAGTCTCCTCGTCCTCCTCAAAGAACTTGATCTGGATGTCCTCTGCGTCCGTTCAATCGGGTTACACTTCCGGACAAACCACTGCAGTGGCAGAAACTTAAAAAATGTCTCCGCAAGCCTCCACTAACGCCGCACAAACAGAAGATCCCAAGTCCGCGCATCTGCTTTCCCTATAGAACCATAAATAGAGCTGGGCACAACATTAAACTTAGTTTCGTATTTTGATACATCGTTATCAGTACCAGTGAGGCAAACGGTCCTTTTGGAGCACTTTCTGGGGAAGGCCAAAATTTATTTCAGAGCACAAAAATAATCTTTGGACCCTTAGACCGCATTCATTTATTTCACTGAAATACAATATTATAAGTTGGCCCATCGAACTAAGCATTAAACTGGAGCTGGAAGGGGGATTAATAGCTTTCCAAAATTGATGTGGATAATTTGACAACATGGGTGGTAACATATTATTAAAAAACAATTATGGGAGGACACTTAAGGCTGCTTACAGAGCAGAAGGCGAAACCATTATAGTCCCGTGCGCGAAATGTTTTCGAGTAATAGTTCTACATGTATTCAAGTTTAGGACGACATATAGGATGACGTCCTAGAGATTGACGACAAGTACGGGACGACATATACGACGACTTCTAGAACGACCTCCAGGACGACATCTTAGACGACGTCAAGAACGACATCTAGGATGACTTCAAGGACGTCAAGAACGACGCCTAGAGGACGACGTCTGGGACGTCAAGAATGACGCCCAGAGGGCGACGTCTAGGACGACCTCAAGAGCGACGCCAAGGATGGCATTGTCCTTGAGCATAAGATTGAGCAGTGCGTGCTTGATGATGTGAGGAGGGGACAATAGCCATGTTTAACAGCTGTGCGTACCGGTTGACTAGGTTAGACCTCAAAGCCAGACCCGCGTCCCCCACTCCCGCTGCGCTGACAGCAGTTCGGCTGGCTCTTTAGCAAAGACCGTTGCTATGAAGCTTCATGACGCGTCGCAGCCAATGGCAATTTCTTGCTCGTTTCACTGCTACAGACAACGCCAGCTTCGCTCCATGGGACAGTTAACGCATTAAAAAATAGGCCTTTTCATTCTCGACTGCATATATTTGAGCTGCAAGATGGTACACTGTCCAGCGTTGTTCGTCACCCAAGAGCTTGGCAGCAAGAAATATGCATTTTTTCTTGTTTGAAAGCCTTTTCAATCATGGCAATTCAGCAGATGATGTTCATGAGTGACGCAACTTCTTTAAATAAATGCCAGTTAATCTCTACCCAGCACTCCCCCAAAGCAATGAGCATAAAAATCTAAAAAAGGCAGTTCGTTACTGATTTCATCAAAATCAGCCCTAGAGTATTCATTAGGAATGTGCGAATATTGAAATTGTCAAAAATATGAATAGAACATGAATACAGTGTAGATTGCATATAACTAGGGTGTGTATTTTCCGGTTTTAACCGAAAAACACCGATAAACATCCGTCGGTGACGAAAATACAAAATCGGTTAAAACCGAAAAACACCGGTGGTTGGACATTTTCGCCCTGGTTAAAACCGAAAAACACCGGTCGTTGCATGTTTCCGACCTAGCGAAGCCCTTTCCCCGTAGAGGTTCGTCAAACGTGTTATCTCGCCCTCCTTTCTGGGGGTCAAAGGCGTCTAGTCAACGCAGTGGAAGCTAAGCTCTCACACGCCTTTCCCCCATTGTGTCTCCCATGGCGCCCTTTTGTGGAAAAATTAACGTAGTGGAGGGTACGCTGTCACGTGCCCTTTCCCCATCGTGTCTGGCCAAGTGATGTCGGTGCAAGCCATGCATTCAGAGGTTGCTGTGGTTCCTGGAAGACACTGCCAACATCCGTGTCGTGCAGGGCTACTGACCTATGAGAACTGAGATGCGTTCATTGTTATCTGTTTAGTTTCCATGGGCTTTTGGGGAAACGGAAAAAGGGTTTTGTTGGCGTGGGGTTTTTTCGCTGTATGTAAAAGGACCGTTCTAAGAAAAAAAAATATATATTGCAGACGTGTTTGAGAAGGCGCGTCCGTCCCGCGTCTGCGGGTTTTCTCAACTTGAGGCTTGCTTCCCTTCGTCGAACACTTCAAGTATCGTCGTCACGCGGAGTAGAAGGCCACCAGGATGGGACGCAAGCGGAAAGCTCCGGATGACTATGCAACAGATTTCATGGATGAATCGTCGTTCTGGTTCCGCGTGTAAATTGTTAATCCGTGCATAAAATTGGAGCTGCGAGAGGGATTTGTGCCTTATGAATTCTATCGGCTGGTCCTCCGAGACGAGCGCAAGCTGAGTGACCTAGAACCAGAGTTTCTTTGTTACCGCCAGTATGCTGTGACTAGCACCGTTAATCCAGTGTTATTTTGGAAACTTCATTTACCTGACTGGCCACTACTGTCCCAAGCCTCGCTGGACATTTTGTGATTTCCTGTGTCCAGCGCAAATGTGGAGCGTGCGTTTTCAAAATTGCGATTGTGAACCGCAAGGAACGTGCTGCCATGACGGATGCAAGCCTCTCGGAGTATGCTTGCATCTACTATAATAACCAAGTGTGAGAAATAGATGCTTCCTCGAGAACAAGTGTACGAAATATGTGAAAAAAATTGGAACTCTCTGTCTGTGATCAATCACATTTTTTTCCACCGATAATCACCGATTTTAGCCTCGTCGTGAGACATTCCATCGAAATACACCGGTGTTTTGAAAATAATAAACACAGAAAAACATCCGCCGATTTTTCTCACAAATAAACACCGGAAAGTACACACCCTACACTAACGTATGTCACGGGAGTCGCAAAAATCCGCACTATAAGCGGTACCGCGCTATAACCAAAACATCAATTTTTCAGGCCAAAATACATGCAATGAGACAACTTATTTGTGTAAAACAATTCATTTTATGTTAGATGAAAAATCAAGCTTAGTCTGAGGAAAGTGCTTATTTCACCAGACTAGTACACTTTCTCTCAAGTGTGTTACACATTTTGAAAGAAATGAGTGACTTTTGCCTGGCGCACCCTTTTAACAGCGTTGCGGACGACCTGGTCTTCGGCAACGCTAAAAGGCATTTGAACACCTCATCGCTGAAGGAGTTCAGGCTGGTTCAGACATGTGCAATGACCGCGTCATCCACGACTGCGTCCGTTGCAACCGGAGCGACCGGAACGACCGCTCTGCACCGTGCGTACACACACCTGCAACCACTGCAACAAGCGCAGCGGTTCGTAAGCACGGCAACCGCTTCTACGCTGCCGTCAGCTGTTTCAGCGGTGCCTCTAAAAGGGGACGCACTGCCACTCAATGCCGTAACAGAATATAGACAGACAGTTTTCTATAGCCTAAAGCTTTATTATTATTTTTTTTTCATGATAGGCTTGCAAGGTACAGTGGATGAAAAAAAAAGAGCACAGAAAAAAATGACCGCATCTCTACGTGTTGAATGATGTTGATTGGGGCGAAGCTCTGGTGGTGCTGATGATACTGATTTTATTGTTCATAGGTAGTGGTGATGGTGCTGATTTTTTTTATTGCTCATAGGTAGTGCTGAGTTCCGGGTTGTGTTTCGACTTCATTATTACTGCTTTATGGTCGGTAAAATGCAGAGCCAGTGGTTCTTCTAGCGGATCAGCTTGGATCCGCTAGAAGCCGTGGGAACGCATCTCAACAGCTTAAGTCAACGGTCCATGTCAGAAAGAGAATGAGTGGTATGGAACGTGGTTATATACGCATTTGAGCATTTGACCACAGCGCCCTCTCGTCTATAAACGTTGAGCCAATGCATGCAAAGTTTAACGCGATTATATACACATTTGACCGCAGCGCCCTCTCCTGTCTAGACGTTGAGTGGCTACATGCAACGTTTCATCCATGAAAAGAAACCCAGCTCTTGAGTTACTACCACATCTCAGAGCCCCCTACCCGTCCCGCAGTCGTGGCCGAGTGGTTAAAGGGGTACTCCGGCGATTTCTTCATGGTACCCGATTTGCTTGAAATTTTGCTAAACTCGCCAAACAACATCGCCAAAATAGTATCCCAAATAGGTCAAAATAATTTTTTTTTTCACAAAGTTCTTGAATTTACAATTTTGCTCCTCTCCGTGTTTTTCAAACTGAAAGTCTCTACTGGCAACAACGAAAAAGTGACGTCAGTGGAAGTGCAGGGGTTCACTCTTTGGACTGTAGAATTTGTTCCCAACTGATTCGAAGCAGTTTCATGGTGTCAAATGAATGCTTTGGAAGCCCGCTCCAGTCCCCACGCTCCAGCACGGAACAAATGACTGGAATAATCTATTTTTGTATACTGCTCGCTCGACTGGCAAGCCTATTTGAATGTTGGTTTTTGCATCATTTTCATTTGCCGATTTTGCAATAACTATTATGAATTTCGCAATACTAAATAGCATACCGGAATGGGTAAAGGCCGGGGAGTCAGAAAATATAGTTAGTTGAGGTAGCTCTAAAATCGCCGGAGTACCCCTTAAGGCGATGGACTAGAAGTCCATTGGGGTCTCCCCGCACAGGTTCGAATCCTGTCGACTGCACAAACATTTTTCTTTTTATGTGAGCACGGACGCCGGCGACGGACAGAGGGACGGACAAGGCTAGACCCTACAGAGCTTCGCCCCTAAAAGATGCAGTACGCCGTCTTGGACGATCACGACTCTTAATACACGACTTTGCCAATACAGTCTAAGCTCATTATAACAGACCTGGTTACAACAGATATTTGGATATAACATACCGATTTGTGAGGCTCGGTTGGTTTTTCTCTATGCACCATTGACTCAACTTCATATCTGCATACAACATACTCCTCGAAGCACGAAGACTTTGTTAAATTGAAACTGCGGTGCAAACTGATGTCGTTAAATCGAGAGAAAAAATACATGTTCTTCGATGGAAGGACAAAATTGCATTTCATTGCAAATTTCGTTAAATCGGGGTTTGTTAGATACTAGTTATATAACGTGGAAAGCGTAGTTTTCCTAGGAGAAAGAGAACGGTTCGCTAAAAAACATGAAATGAAAAAAATGGTGTCAAAGCATCAAGTATGTCCCATTTCACTCTAAGAGTGCGTACGCTCTTAGAAACCACCAGGGGCGGTGGAGCCTTGCTCTTCAACTCGATGCTGCTGAGTCACAATAGCTTCGACCTTCCACTTCCTTGCCACTTTGGAGCTCTCAAGTGCCTTTACTCGTCTTCGTGACATACAGTCTTGTGGCCTGCTCCACATGCTTGCTGGTGTGTGCACCACAAGCTATGCCCAGTTTCTCCGGGACTTGCTCAATGCCCTTTGGGCCTGCGTTGAAGTCTAGAACAGCGAATTCTGTCTTCGGGCACCTTTTCCACTCCAACGCATTATGATTCATTACCATTCTGCATTGTAAAGCGGCACCTCCTCCTTGGCGATGTCCTCCCTGAACGCATGGCGGTGAACTTGAGGTGCCGACGGCTTGCCAGTGTCGAGCAGGGCCTTGTGCCTGCTGTAGTGGCACCGGGAATCCTAACCACGGGGACAGGCGATGTATCGAAGCATCTGTTGAATAGGAGTGCAACAGGCTCGCAAAGACAGCCCGCTGCATCCTCAACGTCTGGAGCATTCTCCTTGAGGGCGGTAGCGTAGCAAGCCGTTCTTCAACACAGCTTTTGTGGGTTTACCCTTGCCTCTTTTCTATGCTCTCAATGCCAGAGAAGACTCGTTTGGCTACCTGGTTTACGCAGTCCTCTTTTACTATCTCTTTATTGTAAAGATTCAGCTTAGAGAATGACTTAACGCATACACCTTACTGTCTTCATCACCGAGTACTGTGGTGTACTGCATTCTGTGCAGTTTTATGGACCGGCTGAATATGGTCTCAGCAGTCTCAACTTGAGTGGCATTTGATGAGCCGCTCCAGTTCTTTTGCATGTCTCCCTGCAAGATTCCATGCACTTGTCGTGCCCATCTTCACCCTCCTTAGGGAGGATGCAGCAGCCATAGCAACAATTACTCGCCACCGAGAAGTCAAGCACAAGGCCAGAGTCTAGCTCGATCACAGCCCCAAGTCCCAAGTGGGAGGTGCGGCTCCGCTTGTGCCATGTGCCGTAAAAGCTCACACACACATCCACAACGGCACTACTGTCTCCAACTTCTTTTCTCTACTAAAAGCTTGCATGGATTCCCACATAACTTCACGTGCAGCATCCATTTCGCCATGATGAACTTTGTCCGAGACGGCTTGGTATGCCTTAAGGTGCATAGGCAAAACGATTGGAAACAACTGGCGTCGATAGCACTAAACATGATAACCAACGTAATGCTGGCGCCGGCAAAGCCTCGCAAGGCGCAAATGGCGTTTGAAGGGTCACGTGCTGCATTTGCACCAACCACAGCTCGAGTTTCGTTTCCCTAGCCAATCGGGATGCGTCGTTTCTAGATCTTTACTTCTAGTTTATTGGGCGTCTGCACACGCTTCGCTGCACTCTCGAAAACACTGTGCAAATAAATTAGAGAGAGAAAAAAACAATGCTTCCAAGGAGGGTACACGTGCCGCGCTACGCCTGTGCAGCGCCCTGTGGGTGAAAATGTAGAAATGGTGTTTCCTGCGACTCTCCCCGAACACGAAGCGGCGTGCGGCTGTCTCCAGCACGTCAATGAATGTAAATTCTCACTTTTCTATGCACAGATGTCAATCAAACTTTGTTAGTGAGGATTAAAAGAGAAATACAATCCAAAAACAGGTTTTTCTTTAGGTGAAAATCGCCGTTTCTTGCGCCGTGTCCCCCTTTAAGAGGGATTTACTAACTTGTGTCTAGTCCGACCGAGTGGAACAACAACGGCTTGAGGTCGCCAAAGCAACAGCTGCGAAAATGGTTTTGTTGGAGCACCTGAAGCCATAGCAAACCCGTACGAGATGTTGCGAAAATTACGAGTACGTCAGTGTTTGACATTGATAAGAGATCAAATAGGATAGTAGGTTATTTGCAGCTAAACCAGAAGTTCCCAAAATTCCCACAAGCGTACAACGACGATCCAGACACATAGCAGGGCCCGAGCCCTTATAGTATCTTCAGTATTTAAAAAAGTGAAATGAATATTTGGCAAAATATTATCTCAAGCTCCTCACATTTGGGCTGAATGTAGCAGGATCTAGCAGGGTAAGTCCTCTGGTGCAGCAATCACCTCACTGTGCACGTCTTAAATGTCAGAATTATAGGCTCGTTGGATGCCGTATTTTCCAGACTATTCAAGTCAAGTCAAATTGTGTTTTTATTTGTAAACAAGATGTTAGTTAATTACACTTATTTAAACAAAAGTCCCAAAGATTTCAAAAAAAAAACAAAAAAACTGCCCTTGGTAGTAAAGGGTTATAGTAAGTTACAGGTCAAGAAGGTAGCGGCAAATGCCCCTCAAAGGGAATCATATATCCCTCCGCCACCTCCGCATCCAATAGCGTCCTATCGTTTCCGTGACGTCGCGGCCAACGCGTGAGGAGGGTCTTGCCTTCCAGTACATATTTACTTTATCTTTCGACTTTGACTTAGCATTGTGGAAGCCACGAGAGGGAGATTAGAGTTTTCCCCCTCCGATGGAAACAAATACGACTTTCGGGGATTAGGTTCCCCCTCCGATGGATACAAAGGTCGCTTTCTTAAAAAGTGGGGGTCGGAGACAAGTTGGCACCACTCCGTAGCCAATATCTATCCATTGAAGGGGAACAAGGACCATTTCCAGTGAACTCTTCCTTCGACTGCGGAGGGATTTGGAACAGGCACATCACGCTTGTGGGAGGCACTTCTCCTACCTTCTTGACTTGTGACCGACTATGGTCAGCGATCAAGTTGGCACCATTATATATAAAGAAAGAAAAAACTTGAAGAAAAAGAAAAGAACGAAACATGATTGCGGTATGTACATAATCCAAATATAAAACCAAGTGAAAAGAGAGAGAAGCCAGAATGTCAAGAAAAAAAGAAAGACAATTGCTGTGTGTGTGTTTGCATACCTGCCAACCTGTGGACTTTCAAATTCGTAAAAATCCCGCGGCCGCGAGGGGGGGGGGGGGGGTTCGTAAAACTTTTTTTTTTAAATAGCCTAGATGGAAAAAGTATGCTATAAAACGATTTTACAAAGAAGTTTTTAGAGCTATATTTACGGCGCAAAACGAAATTGTAGTTAGCGCCCGCGGGAGCCGCCGCTGGTCACGTGGTAGACCTGTGCGTCGCCGCCGCCGCTGCACGCTGAGCGTTTTGCGCCGCCGCTTCAACGCGTTTCTCCACGCCGCCGTCGCCGCACAAGTTCGTCTGCTTCGGGCGCCGCCGCCGTCATCTGACCGGCGCACAGGTCGATCACGTCTGCTTGCGCTTTTTCAAAAGCTTCATTTGGGCTCTAAAAGTTACTTATTAATCTTTGTTTTTTGTTGCACTTCAAACGAAGATGAATAAGGAAGTTTTCGAGACCATAGAAAGCTTTCGAAAGAGCGCAAGTACCACGTGACAAATAGGGGCCAGTCACGTGATAAATATGGGCCACTTTTCCGCGGCGCCCGTGGGCACCAACTACAGATTCGTATAGCGCCGTAAATATAGCTCTAAAAAATATTTTTCGTTATAAATTCGTTTTATGACTTCCTTTTCCCAACCCGGCTGTTAAAAAAAATAGTTTTTTTTTCTTTGCATGTGTCCTTTAATGTCAGCCTGGCCACCGTGCGAAATGCTTATATCATTTGTGCACGTGCTGCAGATTCCAAATTTCTCTCGCTTTTTGGGCGGCGCGAAGCACGGAAATTCCGACGTGTAGGACTTCAGGAATACCTGAAAGTACCTCTATTGAGGCTTGGAGTTCGCCGTGGCGCTGCGAAGCCACAGCGACCACGGGAGTGCTACGGTTACACGTGTAACAAACACAGACGCCGTACTTCTCGCCTCGAAACTGGCCGAAACAACGAGGCCCAACAACGCCCGAGCACGCCGAACCAACGTGCGCCGCCGAACACACGAACAAAGGCTTTGAGCTTTGGATTGGTTAATTTGGTTTTCGATCCGTGGCCACCGGATAGACGGATAGTAAAAACCCCGACGCTGCCGTGAACGGTAGCTATCGCCCTCATGTGGCGGTGCAAGATATCGCCAACAACAAATTTACAAAAAAAAAAATTACAAAAAAAAATATTTTTTGTAAGATTCGAAGCAAGATTCGTAAAATCGTAAAATTAGTCCCAATTCGTACATTTTACGAAAAATTCGGAAGAGTTGGCAGGTATGTGTTTGTGTGCGTAGGAGAGAATTGATGGGGGGGGGGGGGGGGGGGCATAGAAATTGTTGATGAATCGTGCAGATAGTGTGCACGTATGGCTTGTTTAAAGATATAAAATGATGACATGGCAGTTAGGCTATGGTAGGAAGTTCCACATTTTAGTAGCAATGTAAATGAAGGTGAACTTGCCCTAATTAGCTCGTATGTGTGGTACAGACAGTGACGCTTGGGAATGTGAACGCAGAGGATACATGGCATCTTGATGAGTAAAACGAATTGAAGAGCATTTTATCTGATTGGTGATGGACTTAAATGTTAATAATGCTATACGATAATCGAGGCATTGATGAACTGTTAAAATGTTGAGGAAGCGGTATGCAAATTGAGCACTTTCGCACCTATTAACAAATAGCATTGCAAATAGCATAGCAAATAGCATTGCTCGAATGTGCTGTGTTCAGGGCAATTTCTATGGGTTTTAGCACGAAATATGAATATGAATAAAGCTATGAAAAAGATTTTGGAGGGTTCGTAAGGAATATATGTGCCGTAGTCAGGGTGTCTAGCAAATTATTACTTTGAAATTCCTCGACTTTTCCAGGTTTTCCCTAAATATTTCAAGTGAAATTTCCTGACCATTGTAGAGGCGGTTAAATATATAAGACCATTACCACACAAGGCATTAAGCATTGAACACTGTAAGAATCATTTCGCACGGGCTTAATCCAACTTGCATATTCCGAAATATTTGGGTTCGCCCAGTCCGGATTAAACAAGCACTTTCTTGCCGCCGACATCGTCAGTAAAGAAGCCACTTCCGGAAAGACAATGAAAACACGATGCTCAACGACACAATTCAATAACCAAATGGCAGCATGAACGCCAGATGCACACTTTCGGATACTTTCGGTTTGGATTGAATTGGGGTCTGCGGCTTTTCAATTTGTTACTAAATCTAGTAGCTCTAACTGGATCTAGCCTAGTGTCACACCTTTAATAGAATCCAATCCAACGCTTGGACTGGATTTTTCGGCTGTTCCCTTTGCTTCGGGTAGCACACTCTACATCGGGTGAGCAGAGCCCGCGCTCCGCTCTAAGCAGAATTTATTGCCTATTTTTCTGCCCCCAAGTCCTCAAGTCTTTGCTCAGGGCACTTGATGGCGTTTCCGGCTCATTTTCCCTGACTGGGCTCGCTTTTTGACAATATCCCCGACTATTCCCCGATTTTTCCCGGTAATTAAAATTTCCCTGACAATTCCCGGTTCTCCCAGTTTTCCCGGTCGCTAGACACCCCGCGTAGTTTATATAGAGTTATTATATTTCGATATATCTTGTTAGTGGTGTCTTTTAGGAGTTGATGCCATGTTAATTGATGGTCAAGTGTTAGTCCTAAAGATTTAGTATGGTACACTCAAGTTGGGTTCATACTTGCAAACGAAAGCTGAGGTGTATTTAAAATTTGTTTGTTTTTCGGGGCAAAAATTATGTAGTTTGTTTTCGCTATATTGGGAACCAATTTGTTATAGGTTAGCCAGTTAGCTAGCCTTTCCAAAGCGTTATAAGCTTCCATGTATAGTTCTTTCATGCTTGCATTAGATATAAAAATATTTGCATCATCGAGCGTAAAGAACACAATCTTTTCGTAAAAAGGCTACCAGGTCATTAATAAATATTAAAAAAAGAAAAGGACCTAATATTGAGCCTTGCAGAACATCGATAATATTACCGTATTTACTCGCATAATAAACGCACTCCCCACAATGGACATCAATATTTTGACTTTTTTTCCCCTCCCGTAATTAACGCACCACTAATTTTCGGATCCACGAGTCTCGAATTGCGTCCAATTTAGCAAGCCACCAAGCCAGTTTTCCTTTGCCGCCAAGCGGTCAGGTAAAGTCAAGCCAAGTCAAGCCAAGCCAAGTCAAGCCAACCAGGCTGCTCCCGTAATGGCCGCAAGTGCGTAGTTGCGGTAGTTACGGAAGTGAGCAACCGTGAAACCGAGTGCTGCGCACACTTGACGAAGCTTGGCTTGAGAAATTGCTGAGCCCCGGACATTCTTCGCCTATCGTATGCATCGATGTCAATAAACAAGCCGTCGTCTGTGGACCTGTGGTCTGCTTTTGGACAGTGAAATCGTGAAAGTGGTTAGGCCTAATTTCACATACTCCGGGTAAGTGCGTTTATTTAATCCGCAACAGAATGCAGCAGCACGCAAGGCTGCACGCTGCGCTGTAGGCTGAGAGTGTCTCGTAGCCCCTCCGTGAACGAAACTTGAAAAAAAAAACAGGTAAACTTTTTGGGAATAAATATACACCAAAAAAAACCGAAAATTTAATTTTAAAATAAACACCGAAAAAAGTACGCTGAATTTTGAAAAAATAAAAACCGAAAACGCGAAACCCTATCTATAATCGTGATTAAAGAATTTCGACCTACATTCGCGACCAAATTTTGTGACCCTACCGAGGGCATGAAGCTACGGAGTCTCCGAGCCGGGGTCGCCGTAGGGCTGCCGCCGCTTGTTTCAAAAAGCTTTTGATGAACGAAAACAACCGAAACTGCAGCAGCCGACCTGCCAGGGCCTCCGCTCTCGCCTGCAGCGTTCCCCTCGCTGGGCAAGCGGGAAGGGGACAGAGAGAGACGCGATGCCCCATGCACTTTGCCCCCTCCATCCCTCTCCTTCCCTCGCAAACGCCCACAAAAAAATAATAAAAAAAATACGGAGGTTACTTTTGTTTGTTGCTTGCAGCGGCTGGCTCGTGTGTTGCTCACGGCGACTCTCGACTCTTTGTTTTTGGTCTTTCGTCGCTTCGCCCGTCTCCAACTTCTTTCGTTTCTTCTTGTGGTCTCATTTTACAACGGTGTCAGTGAGGTATTGTTGCGAATTTGCGAGGATGCCTACCAAGCTGAAGAAGCTTTCGACGAAAGTTCTGACGGATGATTAAGTTTTTTGCATCGCCCTGTGACGTACGTAGCTGAGAGTGCTGTAAATAAAGGTTTGTTTCTTTTTTTGACCCAAACTTTCCCCTGTTCCTAAAGAAAAGAAAAGAAAAAAAGATAAACCTATATTCCATTTTTATTTTTTTTTTATTCTCGGTGGGTTCAATAAACAGGGGTCGACCTACCTATTTTCGGGTAAATACGGTATATGTAAGTGACCGATGAATCAGCAGAAGTGTCAATGTTTATGTCGCCCATAATGATAACATTCGGGTTCATTTTAGAGGGCTTCATGCTGCCTAAGAAGTGCTCTACTGCATTATTTGGTGAACGGTAAATGACGCCAATGAGTGTATCTTTTGTTTTATCGGGAACTACACTAGGAGATTTGGGATTTGGCGGAATTTCTATAAATAGTGATTCACAAAGGTGAGATGATATATGAATGTCATCTCGAAGTCTGAAAGTAAGTGTATTTCTTATGTAAAGAGCAACTCCCCCGTGCGATTCAGACAAAAACCTTGTTTCTTCTGGTTGGCAATGACCATATATTGCCCGATAGCCAGGAATATTGAAGTTATTATCCGTGTTATTGCTAAGCCATGGTTCAGAGAGAGCGATACAGTGAAAATTATGTTTTAGGGTAGATAATAAGCAAGATCGTCATAATGACTACGTAAGCTTCTGATGTTCAATTATGTATAAGTCGCGTGATGTATAAGTTGCACATCCGTATATTAAGCCAGAGTCAATATATAAGTCACACCTTCGTATAAGTCACGCCTCTTTGCACAGTTGACGCAATGAGTTTCTTCGTTTTACACGCATTGGTGCCGTGAAATTGGAGTTTTGTACAATCGGCCAGATCTCGCGTACTGTCGGATGTGCAACTTTGATGCTTCGACTCGCGAGAAAATGCCCATAGCACAGCGCCTTCTGGCGGAGGCAATGGAGTGTTTCGTAGCAAAAGGGCATAAAACGCGCAAAATGAGAGGGCAGTCAACTTTATTCGAGCGAACACAAGTTTAACGTGCCAAACACTCGTGAACCAAACCTAGGCCAAGCATTGATGCGCAGGCATATAGATAAATCTTGACATACTTCATTCTGTACCTCTACAAAATTAGCTAGCCACAATCCTTCTTTTTA
Source organism: Ixodes ricinus (assembly GCA_037355805.1). Classification (NCBI taxonomy): domain Eukaryota; kingdom Metazoa; phylum Arthropoda; class Arachnida; order Ixodida; family Ixodidae; genus Ixodes; species Ixodes ricinus. Next base: position 61,831 of record JAZHYW010038858.1, on the reverse strand, counting down.
CACGTAGCAACACGGCTGGAGCGTGGCAGAAAAAAACTGCTCATCAAATAAAAACTAAGAAAAAAGATGCGAGAAAATATTTTACCATGTGTGTGTATACCAGCCCACTTACCCTTCTGTGTTACTGGACTGAAGCAAAAGAATACGGAACCATGACCGAATAAGGCGACGTCCATCACATGCTGTAGAAGTTTTAGTCTCACGGTCCTGCCTATCCACACTGAGCCGCTTCGGAGGAAACCGTAAAATCTCTCGCTTTCCGAGTCAGGTGTGAAAAGTGTAGAAAAGTGCGGCGACACCAGTTCCTCCTCGAAGGCTATACACCACCTATGGCTACGTAGTTACGGGGCTCAACAAAAGATGGTGCATAAAAAACGGCGTCGCGCTGTGATTTAAAAAAAAAAAAGGCACGTAAGTTGCATCGTTGTATAAGACGCACCAAAAAGAATGTTTGAAAAAAAAAAAAAACGCGACTTATACGGCAGAAAATACGATAGTTTTAACTACCGCAAAATACCGTGGAACCACCCACCATTAACATTTCACAAACTTGGAAATTCTGCAAATTGTACGTTAAGCGCCCGATTTTACCGTTAAAGTGCCGGTGTCTAGATTAGTCCAGTTTTCAGTTGAAGCAGGGCGGGCGTTCCCCGGTATTTTACGGACATGAGAAACATGATACTAACCAGCAGACATGAAAACACAATTTTACATGTTACGTTAATATTTCCTCGCAGGTCTTTACATTACCTGGCCCTGCATAAGTACAGGTCTGAGAAATGAAGATCCCAAAACAAAGAGGCTTACTCTTGTTGATCTTCTCGCAAAGTATCCAGACTTCGTCCCCTCCGCTGCACGAACCAGAGGTCCTGTTCACTTTGGAGATCTTGAGTTTCCCAGCCTCTACACAAGCAAAAAGACACATTCGTCAGAAGAAGCGCTGTGAAGCTCTGCAATGGAACCGGACCTTTTGTAGCCGGCAAAATACTGGTTGGGTGGAGGACGCTTTGGGAACCTACACCCATTAGCACCTCCCTCAAAAGATGAGAGAATCGCTGAATGATCTTTGATAACCATTATCTGTTTCATACTCGGGCATATTACTTATTATCTAATAATGCAGAAGCAACAAACAGACTTCTTTTTTAGGGGCTCAGGTCAGAATAGGTCCCAATTATAACGGACATTAAAAATATGGTTAAAGAATGAAGTAGAGATAACACTACGCAGGTTATTTAGCCCGTAAAATGCCAGCAAAAACCAGCATACCGTATTTGCACGAATATAACGCGAGATTTTTTTCTCGTAGTTACGCGCTCCAAAACGTACCTCGCGTTATATTCGGAATTAAGTTCAGCCACGAGTTGTGCAAGTCTGGAGAAAGCCAGAGGAGAAAGCCATCCCTCCGGCTCAATCCAGGGCCCTAAGCTGGACGCTTGGCGAAAGCGACGGCGAGAAATCTGGCGGCCGCGATTGGCCAACGCCCCACTTGACCTTGGCGCCGGCCAATCATAGCCGCCGAATTTCTCGCCGACTTTTCCGCCAAGTGTCCAGATTAGGCCCCAGGAGGCTGCACGAGGCCAGGTGGGAAACAAGGGCTGTGGGAGCGAATTTATTAGCTATTGGGCCACGTGAAGGGGGAAGAGGAAGCCTTTTTGTCGCTTTTGTGTTTGTACAAGGCACGCAGAGCGGATAAGTGAGCACTGGCCAATTCAAGCCAAGCCAAGTCAAGCATAGGCCGAGCCAATAGTGCAACACGAGATGTTTGTTTATACCAGGGGTGCACAACTCAAAATGGACGCGGGCCAAAACTTGTTTATTGGAAACTGCGCGGGCCGCACCTAGTGTGACATGTTACACCTTTTTGCTGCAGACAGGTTTTCAATATCCGGCATCATCGCACTGGTGGCCGTCTTCAGCACATCTCGCAGTGTCATGTCCGTCATAGAAGATCGAAGACGGTTCTTGCTGAGGGTCATCAGTGAGAACATCTGCTCACAGACATACGTGCTCCCAAAAAGTGATGCAAGCTTCAATGCGTGGTCCACAAGGTTTCCGTACTTGCTCCTGTCAAGGCTTCTGTAGAAGTCAAGCAGCTGAGACTCACGATGCATACTCTTCAGTTCTGGCGAGCACTGGAGGCCGATGAGTTCTAGCTGCAGCGTCGGACCTGTGTCTTCTGGTGCGACAGAAAACGGATCGCGGAACAAATCGTAGTTACTCTTCTCACTTTCGAATGCCTCGAGTCTTTGCTGGAACTCGGAGAGCAGGTACTCAACCTGTGGAGCGACGTCGCAGCTACCGTCTTCCGATTTTCACCAGTGGGAGAGAGCTTCTGGCAGGTTGGAAAGTGAACTATGCTTCCACCCCCAAGCTGCAATTTGGAGAGGCGCAGCTTTCCTTGGAACGCGAAGATCGCGCTCACCATGTCCGAAATGAGATGGTCTTTTCCTTGGAGAGCTGTGTTAAACGTGTTCAGATGGCTTGAAATATCGGTGAGGAATGCCAGATCCCACGACCATTGTTCTTCCTCCAGCTCTGGTATGTGTTTCCCTTCCTCTTGCAAGAAAGCGATGATGTCGGCCTTCAGCGCGACGAAGCGACTCAGAACATTCCCACGGCTTAGCCAGCGAACTTAAGTGTGATACGGGATGTCCATGTGCTCACTCTCCATTTCTTTCAGGTACTCTTGAAATTTCCTGTGCTTCAATCCCCGAGCACGTATAAAGTTGACAACCAAAGTCACGACCTTCATCACATGGTCAAACTTCCTCACTTTGGCACAGAGTGCTTCCTGGTGAAGCACACAGTGATATTGCTTCAGTTCTACACCACTGAACGCTTGAAGCAAGGCAACGGCTCCGTTTCTCTTTCCCATCATGGCTGGGGCTCCATCGGTGCAGACAACTGCGAGTTTTTCCCATGATAGCTTGAGCTTCTCAATGACGTCTTTGACCTCCTTGCTGATCTCTTCTCCTGTAGTCCGTCCATGCATTGAGCAAAGCTCTGCCAGCTCCTGAGTCACTTCGAAGTTTTCGTTCACACCACGGATGAAAACAAGCAGCTGTGCTGTGTCTTTGATGTCTTTGCTCTCATCCAAAGCAAGAGAGTAGTAGACAAAATGACTGCAACTCCTCTCCAGCTGTTTTGATAGGTCGTCGGCAATGTCATGCACACGTCGTTGTACTGTCATTCTTGATAGGCTCAGGTTTTGGAAAACCAACTTCTTGTCCGGGCACATCTCCTCAGAAGCAATCATAAGACATTCCTTGATGAAGTCGCCATCAGTAAACGAACGACCTGAACGAGCGATCTGTCGAGATATCTGAAAGACGCCCGCGTGGCTGCTTCAGATGTGTTCTTTGCTTTCGTAAAAATGCTTTGCTAAGCAAGCAAATTCCGTTTTAAGTCCTCGGACTTTGTTTTTCTCTCGAATCCAAAAGAGCGCTGAAGTCGCGGGCATGTTTGGTCCCGTAGTGGCGTCGAACGTTGTATTCTTTAGGAGCCGCGAGAGATTCTCGACACACAAGACATAAGCACTTCGATGCGTTCTCAATGAAAAAGTACCTCCATGTCCACTCCTGGTTGAATTTCCGGCCCTCCTGGTCGATTTTTCTCTTCTTTGGAAGTGCACTCATATTCCAAGCGTGACACGACTAGCTTTTCTCTATCTGCAACAAGCTGTCACTGATCATGTCCCAACAGGAGGGGAGAGGGCTGTAGCCTCCGTGGAGAGAGGGAGGAGGAAACGGGATGAAGAAGAACTGGAACAAGGATAGGGGATGGACGCTGTTAGGGGTCATAACAACGCACTGGATGGCTGTCCAGGCTTTTGTATTGTTGTTTTCTGTGGGTCTAGCGGAGAGGGAATATTTGAACTGAGGACGCGGAGTTTCCCTCGGAAAAGAGGACTCTGAGAAATGTAGGTCAACGGGTTCGAATGCTTTCTGCCCAGTCAACGGCCGCAGTGCACTGAATGACACGGTGAGCGGTTTCTGCGCTCAGCTGGGCCGTGGGCTGCAGGCCACACAGAAAGTGCCCGCGGGCCGTATGTTGTGCACCCCTGGTTTATGCGGTAGGACCAGAACAAGAAGAAGTGTGATCGTGTTCCGCAGCCTCTTTTCTGCCTGCGCATTTTTTAGTTCCTGCTCCAGAGTGGTTTGATGTTTGTGCGTTGGTGCTTCCGAGTCCTGCCTTGCTTTGCTTGTGGGCTGCCGAGGAGCTCACGCCCGAAGAAAAAGGAACTAGCAGACAAGCCACGCTGTGCTGCTGCTTATGTGCATAGTCCCCAAGTGGGCAGTAAACGGAAGGACCTGAGCAGTGAGGATGACTGCAGTCAAAACATAAACTGATACTTCTATTTCCATTGCCTTTTCACTCATGCTATGCCCCCAAGTGTGGGAAATAAACGTGGCCTCGACTCACGTTATAATAGTAATATTTTTTTTTCTTTTTGAGATCCTCAAAACCTGCCCTCGCGTTATATTCGTGGTCGCGTTATATTCATGCAGATACGGTATATCCTAAAACCTCTATCAATAAAAATATGTTCCATCGAGTTTTATGAACACCAAACACAAGGTTCTAATATCGTACACTGCAAAGTATGACATCACAAAAATATTATGAAAACCCACAGTTGCACTTTCAAAGTGACACTGTGCTTTAGCGGCATTGGAACCAGAGTCGAGTCACAGTTTGGTTCCCTTTCGATGGACTGTTGCAGGGCAACTACCTCGACTGCCACATTTTTAAAGTATTTTAAGCATTTTAATGTTGGAGCGGAACCCGGAGTTGACACCACCAGAGAAGTCCGACCCGTCATTTATTTTATTTATTTATTTCCAATACTACTAACCCCATTCGGGATTGTTGTAGGATGGTACAGTTTCGAAATATTACAAGCAAAAACAATATTCTACACACATTTTGCAGGTCAATATTCAATGCAAATATACAAGTCAAGAATGAAACATTAGTAAACAACTTCAATACAATAGATACATTGCACTTTTAAAAACAGCATAAAATATTGTTTATAAAGAAATGTGGGCATTTAAGTAATCGAGAAAGATTTCAATAGAAGAGGAATGAACAACATTTTGATGCAGGTGGTTCCATCTGTTAATGGTTCGGGGAAAAAAAAGAGAATTCAAAGCAGTTATTATGAGCAACGTCTTCCTCGTAAAGCTTGCCATGGTTGTACCGTGTTAATCGTTTGCTTGTATAAATAAGATAATTTTTTTGGTAGATTAAAGAGATCGTTGGCTAATTCGTATAGAAATTCAAGTCTAGCCATTTTCACTTTTGTTTCTAGAGAGGAGAGACCCAGTTGCCTGCAAGGCTCAAAGGGAGAGACGTGCCTACTATATTTTATTGCAAATAAGCCTCACTGCCATTCTGTGAACTCTTTCTACCTTATTGATGCCGGAGACTGTGTGGGGGAACCAGACAACATTGGCGTATTCAGAGCGTAGGACGTATTAAAGCTTTGTAGGCTAGTAATTTAGTGGCAGGAGATCCAAATTTTAAAACTCGTTTAAGAAACTCAGTTTTTTTAAAGCTTTATTAGTTGTGGAGTGAGTCCCAACGCAGATTTTGACTTATGTTGAGGCCGAGGTATTTGTATTCACAGACTTGTTCCAAGAGATTGTTGTCCATCTGGTAAGGAAGGAGCATTGTTGTCTTTTATTGGTCATGGTCATAAATACAGTTTCATTCAAATTTATTTCCATCTGCCAATCATGGAACCAATTTATGATGTGTTGAAGTGCCTTATTTAGGTTAATCTGGTGGTTTGGGTTATTTATTTGTGAACAAAGTATGCAAATATCAGCAAAGAGGCGAATTTTTACGTTTCCGAGTTTGACCAAGTCATATATTAGGAACAAAAAAGGTGCCAATACTGATCCCTGTGGGGCTCCCGAGGAAACTTGGCTTTTGAATGATGCATTAAGTGCTACGTACTGGTAGCAATCTGAAAAATAGTCTTCAATCCACTTGAGAATTTTTCCTCCTCCTAGTATAGATTCTAGCTTAAACAATAGCTTCAGGTGAGATACCTTGTCAAAGACTTTTGACAGATCGATGAATAAGGAGTCAACCTGTCCTCTATTGTTTATTACAGTGGAAAAATCGTAAATGCTTTGAATAAGTTGTGTCACTGTTGAAAGGCAACGTCTGGAACCGTGCTCATATGGAGTAACTATGTGGTTATTCTCCATGTGGGTGGAGACATGCTTCAAACACAAGCAGTTTACAGAAAGTTGAAGGAAGGGAGATGGGCCTGTAGTTTGCGAATTTGTTTTTGTTTCCAGATTTATGAATGGGAATGATTTTCGCTAACTTCCAGTCTTTAGTTGTCCTTTGATGTCCTTTGTTAAGTGATTGTGTAAATATTATAACAAGATATTCTGTAACCCATTCGGCGTGTCTTATTATTACCCATTCGGCGTAATCAAGCATAATTTCCGGTTGCGCTGACCCGGGCCGGTGCAAAGCGGTGAAGCGTGAGGCAGGAAGGGTGATGCGAGTGGTGCAAGTTCCACAGTCCACTGCAGCCACGGCACAATGAGGTCATCCGGAGTACAAGACCCTGTCTTATCGCAGCAGCCACCACCCTACTATCTTCCTAAGTGCGACGTTTACCTCTCGACATTGCTGAAATTGTTCGGGAACCCAAACGATGAAGGGATCGGCCTCTTGACGCTACGAGTCAAGAGGCCCTAATCGAGCACGCGTCAGAAGCGTGACTCTGTGGCGTATCTTTGTATATGCCTTTTTAGTTGAGCGCAGCAAAGGCCCGTGACTCGCACTTTCGGTACGTGCGTTTCAGCCTTCGACTCTGCTCCGTCTGACGATAAAAGAAAACTATAATACATCTGTTTGCACCATTTTCCCTTCCTTCTCCGAATATTAGGGTCGACCGATACTACATTTTTTTAACCTTTAGCTTCACTCGTCTGGACGCGGGTGGTCCCCATCGTATCTGTGCGTCTTATCCGACAGTCCGCACACCTTGAGGTCCGATGTTGCAGAAGCGTACACTGGCGGTTCCTTCGAGAAGGCAAAAGGATGCAAGAGGAGACCGCTCACTGGAATTTGCCACGGGATTGGAGTAGACGCAGCAGAGGGTCCTCCAGACGCCGTCCTGGCAGCACTCGGCCGAGAACTGGATGCGCACCAGGTTCAGGTTCAGCTCCGCCGCCTCCTTCTTGGCCTCGCCCAGCAGCCTCCTGGCCTCCTCTGCAACACGGCCCACTTTGCTCCCTCCTCTCGCCAGAGAAGGCCCTCGCTAAACAAGGCTTCGGCAACACTGCCATGAGACAGCGCAGTAGCGCAGCCACGTTGCATAATGCGGTGGTAAGATTTCAAACGGGCAGAGGCGTTTCTTTCCAAGGTAGTAAACATGCATCCGGAACTTTGGGAGCGATACCCACATTTAAGCAAAAACAGCTGCGACCTTCATTGACTCGGGAAGTTCTTGGGCATAAAATTAGTCGAGCGGGTCGACCAAAAAGATCCCGACGTTACAAATTTGCGCAATATACACCTCGAAATAAATTGTAGAGTTAGAGAATTAAAATTAACCGTTGGGCTAGTTGGTTGAATAACAAATACTGAAGCGCAAAGGAGGAGATGCAAGAACGACAAGGACAAGTGCTGCTTATAACCGACATTTCCTAACCTACACCCGAGGGAAGGCAAAAAGGAAGTGAAGCTAGGAGACCAGTAAAAGAAAAGAAAAAAAAATGAGAAAAATATATTTGTGGGTGAAATAAGAGATGCAGAAATAAATGAAATGAAACAAAAATAAAATAAAATTAAGCGAAAGAAAAACGCAATCAAACTAGAAAGTAAAGAAAGATGAAATTCAAGTAAAAGAAGCCGTCGTGAGAAAACATTCGGGTGTTTGAATTCTTCGTTTGACAGGGCCACAGAGTGATGCTTGAAACGCCTAAGCTAGTCAAAAGGGAATTGTGAAAAGCTGCTCAAAGTGGCACTGGTGAAATCCTGCGGCCAAGAGCAGCTTCGACTCACGAGTGGAACAGAGTAAAAGAATCTCAGTGATGTGATTGGCCTAAGCCGTTTTGGAGCACCTTTTGGAGCAGCCAAAATACTGTTTCGGAGCAGCAAAGGTGGTTTTTGGAGAAGATATGCTTAGAAAAATATAAACAATATTCATTTAGAGTGCTGGACAAACAAAGGGCACTTTGCTTGCCGTAATGAACTAATTATGGTCAAGCTAGACCACCTGGGGTCTTTCAACATGTAACTGAAATGCCACAATGATATGACACATTTTGCAATGCTTCATTTAAATGATACATATACAGGGTGTCACAAAAAAAAAAAATTTACACTGTCTTTTTTATCGCAAAACTAAACTAGGCATCGCCGAACGCTCATTCTCCGCCCAAAGGTAGCGCTAGAGGTCACAACCAGATGCCAAAGTTTCAGCCCGATCCGATAACGTAATCAAAAGTTATAACTGATTTTCTGAAAATTTCAATGGGAAAACGGGTGAAAATGGGCTCCATTTTCCCATTGAAATTTTCAGAAAATCACTTCTAACTTTTGCCTACCTAAGTTATCGGATCGGGCTGAAACTTTGGCATCTGGTTGTGATCTCTAGCTCTACCTTTGGGCAGAGAATGAGCGTTACGCCGATGCCTAGTTTATTTTTGCAATAAAAAAGACCACAAAAATTTTTTTTGTGACACCCTGTATATGTACTTGATATATATAGTAAATAAAAACCAAACTGCAGATATTAGAATTTATTTGAAAATGACCAGCTTAGTAGTAAATACCACAGCAGTAGGTTGACTAGTTATATAACATGATAAATGGAAGCAGTGTCTGACTGATGAAACACGCAACTGTTGCAGTGCAATGCGAAATTGTACACAAGACAAAGGTGCATTACTACTAGCGGGTGCTTTTCTTTTGATTTCCGAAACTTTCTGCAAGGCTGATGCAAGCCTCACTTTGACTTCGGCTAGTAATAAATTTCCACTTTCAATGTCTTAAAGAGACATTGAAACATCCCACAAGTGTACAGTGCTGTCGGCATTGCCGAGCAATTCCGAAAAACCGCTTGCCACCGTTCTACTGGTACCCAACGAGCCAGATTTTGGTCAAAAGTAAGCAAACGTAAAAAAATGGATTGGAAGCGTCCCGGCTGGTGCCTCTGTCGTGCAATCATATTCGCATGCACATGAGGGCAACTTCGGCAGGCTTGCAGTTGCACATGCTTCATCGCATGAGCGGAGATGGCTGTTCAATCAAACCCGAAACGATGCCACTCCACACCGTCGCCAACTGGTTCCCAAAACTGTATGCAAAATGTAACTGTTCAGCATACAACAAAAAACAGTCCAACGGCACGTGCTTGCCAGGCAGGCAGGCAAGGTACAAGCTGAACTCAAAGAGAAAAAGAACCTGAGCACATCAATGCAAGACATTGCGAGCTAGGGTCAAAAGTTCTTGGAGCGCTTTGTGCAACGACTGAACTCGAGACAAACAAGCTGGTTGTGCGGGTTCAGCGTGCAGACATTGCCTTCCTTGCTTTAGCTCACTTCTCTTCACCAACTTTCTTTCGCGGTAGACTTTTCACGTACCAGGGTCCTTCTCGAAAGAAAACCTACCGAGAAAACCTAGGTAATCAATACTTTGACACAGCAGTCTTGAGTTAAAGAGGGATTTTTGTAGAAGCGTATGGCTTAAACAAGAACAGGAGTGTTGATGAACATGGGGCAGTCCTTACGTCTCAGTTTAGAAAGCACCATATCTACAGCGACGTGGGGATGGCAACACCCGGTGTCACGCAGGGACCAAGTATAGTTTTCCCACGGCCGTTGCTTTCAGGAGCAAGTGCTTCAGCTCACAAACTCCTGCCGCGCAAAAACGTGGTTTCGTTCCACAGCATGATGGGATGGCTGGTACCTTGCACACTAGCGTTGCAACATCCACACACGCCCGCATCTATCGTTGAAAATATTTTAAAAAGCTGCGAGAGGAGACGCACGAGATGACGAGAGCAAAACGAGAGACGGCGGGAAAAACCATGCCAAAGACCGGATGAACGACTGACGCAGGGCACTTTATGTCGGGCGACCGCTTGCGCCACCTAGCTCACGCATGCTCAATTAAAGTACTCAGTTTAGTTACGGTTTCGAAAGGCGACCAAAATTGGTCCTTTGGCGCAGGCTTGGCACAGGTTACCCATTTTTTGGCAAAATGTAGCAGGATGTAGCAGGGTTAGTCCCTTGGCACAGTTGGCACAGCAATCACATCACTGGAATCTAGACGCCCACATTCTCTTGTTTTGGATGTCGCAAAATGCTCGGCGAATCCCAATGGACGAAGAGAAATTGGACCCGAGAAGAGACGTCGACCGGCAGTAGCCCAGAGATCCGCAGACTTTCACGCAACCTAAAGAGGGTTCCTTCCGAGTTGGAGGTTCCTGTAGCCCATCCAGGATAAACTAAAAAGACTGTGTCCCAAAACTGGCTCGCCCAAAGAAGATATCTGAACAATGCGGGGTAAGTACGCCAGTTGTTGCGCCGGAATCGTGAGTGAGAATCCCCTTACTCGCGAAGGGTTTAAGTGGGAAAGTCTGGCCGCTGTGTCGATACAAGAATGCGGGAGTGTGCGCTTTCTCTTCAATCGTCGCCAGCTGGTGCCCTAGTAGTGCACGGGAGAGTCTGCGAGTGCAACCTATTGTTCACTCAACTCAAAGTTCTTCTTTAACCAGAGAGCTCTTTGAAGCAAAAACTAGAAAATCTCAAGGCGTACCATGCAGCACGCAGTCTGTGGCCCTGTTGGACAAAGAATTCCAATACCCGCATTTTTTCTCACCATGGCTCCTTTTACTCTAACTTTGTCTTTCTTTACCTCCTGATTTGGTCGCGTTTTTCTTTCGCTTAATGTTATGTTTTATTTATTTTCTATCTTTTATTTCACCCGCGAATATATTTTTCTCATTCTTTTCTTTTCCAAGTTCCTTCCTCCACTTCCTTCCTGTCGTCCCTCACGTGTTGGGAAGTAAACGTCGGCTGTAAGTAGCGCTTGTCCCGTGGCCTTCTCCTCTTGCGTCTCCTCCTTTGCACTTCAGTATTTATGATGCTCAAGATAGAGGTATGACAGATTTTCCCGCGTAATAAAATCGCCAGTTTAAGAACTACCGTATTTACTCGCAGAATGAACACACTTTTTTCCCGAAAAATCGATGCAAAGTTGGGGGTGCGTTCATTACGCGAAGTAAAATTTTTGCGTTCGTATTTACTCGCATAATGAACGGACCTTTTATCCAAAAAAATCAATGTAACTTCTTTTCTCTTTGCGTGCCGCGCGCAACTGCAAAACCAAACTGCGATGCGCAAAAAAAAAAAAAAAAGAGCTCCTCTTTATGTTTTTTCTTTTCTCTTAGTTCGGTGGATTTCTTTTTTTTTTTTTGCCGCCTTTTGCAAGCTGTTTTGTTTCCCTTTGCTTAGGCGAGGGCTTCTCCGCTTTTCTTTCTTATCTCCTGGCGCGCGCGCGTGACGCGCGACCCCAAAACCAAACTGCGCTGTGCAAGAAAAAAAAAAAGCTCTCTTTATGTTTGTTTTTTTTCTCTTGGTTCCGTGAATATATATATATATATTTTTTTGCCGCCTTTCGCAAGTTGTTGTGTTTCGCTTTGCTTAGGCAAGGGCTTCACCGCTTCTTTTTCTTGTCTTCTTGCGCGCGGCGCGCAACCCCAAGTCCAGTCTTCGCTGTGCAAAAAAAAAAAAAAAAAGCTCCTCTCCATGTTTTTGTTTTTTTTCCTTGCTTCCGTTGGATTTTTTTTATTTTTTCAACGCCTTTTGCAAGGCGTTTTGTTGACTCACGCTGCCCACGCATTCGCGACCTCGCTGCACCAGGATAAAAAAGTGCGTTCATTTCGCGCGCGTGGGGGGAGGGGTCAAAATTTTGACGTCCAAGTTGGGGGTGCAGTTGAGGGTGCGTTTAATATGCGAGTGAAAAAAAAAGTCGAAATTTTGAGAGCCGATTTGGGGGTGCGTTCATTGTGCGAGTAGATACGGTAGCCAGCCTTCCTAACCTCGGGTATGAGGAAAAAGTTGTTTCTCTCAAAGTTAGCACGCATCGGGACTCCCCTTACCCCGATGTACCCGGTTATCGGACGAGCATCCCTTTGCAGCTGGACCACCCGGGGTCTGCCGTCAAAAATGAAGAAAGTTGCTCCTTCGAGACGCCATTCGGACAACTCATTGCTGCATGCGGCCGCCATGTTATTTACAAATGCATCGAGAGCGCCAACGTCAACCTCAACACTCAGTCGTGGGAACTGCTTCTGGCCATCCACTTTTTGTGGGCACTCTCCGTCGACGCAAAAACAGCCCAACATTCAGCGCACCAGTACTAACCGTGCAAGTAGGGCATCACTAGTGGGAGTCCCGTTTAACTTGTGGCCAAAAAAGAAAGTGCCCAACGGGATTTGCCAAGTGCTCACCTGGAGACGGCTGCCCTCCGCATTTCTCCCGCTTCCGCTTGTACAAAATGTCTGCCACCGTTTTTTTCTGCTGGAAAACAATGGACATGCTTGGAAACCTGAAACATACGACGACACTGTTGAGGGCATGCACCTCCTTCGGCCCCAACCGACAGCACCGAAAGATGGCCCTTTGGAAAGCATCCCTCTTTCCAATCTCAACGCTCCCCTAGAGGAACTTTACGCACATGCAAAGCAGAATGTCGCAACAATCTCAAATTTTTTGACTAGACGTAAAGCGTCTCTCTTGCAGGCAACAGAATGGGTGCAAGCGCCGCCAGGCATGGACCGTCATACATCTCCCAAATCTCTCAAGAGCTTTGAAACTGCACTCACCGTTACTAGATCAACTCAGTTATGGAACTTCCCATAAACGCTGTACAATGGAGGGTCCAAAACAGTGTCCGATTTTTTGCAGCTAGGTGGCGCTGCCGGCACATTAATCCACGCGTTTTCGTCTGCTACTGCTCCGCGGCTGCTTTTGAGTCCCGACTCCTCTCGAGGTTCAGCATGGTTTTGGGTTAGTTCTTGCCCTTTCGCCAGTAAAAAGGTAAAAATGTGACTACCAACAGCAGCAGAAACAATTTGAAAGTTGTCAGCTGCTGTTATCCATAAGAAAGGCCAGAACCGCGCCGTCAATGATGATGATAGCGAGTATTAATGCGGAGCGCACGCCCTCTGACAGGCGCCACGCAAAGGGACCCCTCGGGAGCGGAGTTCCACAACTGAGTTGGATCTAGTAACGTTGACTGCACTCGCGTTATAAAAGCATCACAGTTACCCCTATCTCTGTGGCACACATAATGCTCCAAGGTTCGAGAAGAGCTCGTCATACTTGGGTGCAAGATCCTGCGAGCAGAAAGCAAAGCACATTCCGCCCCAAACGCGACGCTCCCAAAGGCGGCTTCCCAAGAAAGGAAAATTTGCCACGTGTCCAATTTGCCAATGAGGAGTTGGCAGCTCGAGGAAAAGAAAGGCTCTGGCTCCACCATTTAGTTAATATCGCATTACTATCACAATTTTGAGGCACCACCGTTGGAACGTGACACAAACTGGGACAGTGTGAACACCTTCCGTACGCCACGGGTTTGTGCGGTGGTTACAATTTCGGCCGGTATCTTCTAAACAAGTGTTCCACGAGCACGGCTGCGCCTTCGTCAAGTGGCGCTTCAAGAGACGACCATATTCTGCGACAGTGCAGCGCCGGAGGAGCCCAGTATGCGAGGCACTACAGCTCGAAGCATTTGGGTGTGCTTCGTGCTGCAGGCCCACGTGCCACGAGATCCGACTCCGTGCCTGCCAGAATTTGTGAGAGTGAGCTTCCGAAGACAACTTGTCCATTGCAATCTGGACGGCAGAGAACTCTCACGCAAAAACCTGAGATCCTATCTAGCGCCGCAACATTTCACTGAATACGGGAAGCCTTTCGACGAATCCACTCGAAGATCTATTTTCTCGCGCAAAAAATATAGAGGAGGCCTCGCCATTGGCCAACCTACGTTCGTAAACAAAAACCATCTGGGCGTGCCGCGTGAGGAAGGCTAATAAAAAAGTATTACGTCACCGCAGGGGTTTGCAAACTCTTCAATCTCAAGAAAGCGTAGCGTAGTATGGGACCCGTTCAGAAACTACCAAATAGACAGGATTGAAAGAATTTAGAGAAGGGCAGCCAGGTTTATATTGTCAAAATACAGGACGACGGACTCAGTCACTGATATGCTAAAACAGCTAAACCTACAGCGTCTCGAACAACGCCGAAAAATAGCCAGACTGAAATGCATTTATTCCATGCACCCAAACTTATTCAACTTTGACGTCCAACAATACATAAAACCAAGATCATCTGCGCTCAGTTCGAAGCAGCCATCCGGATCAGACCACTCCAATAATGGCACGTATAGATCTATTCAAATATTCATTTTTCCCTCGAACCACAGAAGATTGGAACTCTCTTCCTCATGAAATAGTGAACATGGACTCATTAAATAGTTTTGAAAATAACGTACTCGCTTATCTTGCGTCCTCCAGTGGTAGTTGGTCATAATATACTGACTGTTATTATTTTGTTACATATTATGCCTGTGTGTTTTTGTATGTGCGCCTGTGTTTTTGTATACGGGCATGTGCAGTGGCCAGGACATCGACCACATATGATTTTCTTTTGTACCACCCTGTATCGGCCTTCGGGCTAACTAGATATAAATAAATAAATAAATAAATAAAGCCCGTGGACCGGCTAGGAAGCCCTTCCGTTCTGGGGACCGACATGACCAAGCGGCGCAAGAGCCGATGGACCTAGCAAATTATAATGTGCATACGTTGGACTCCCATTAAACAAAACTCGGTCAAACAAAAATTGCAGATAAATGGAACTGTGGTGGCTACTTTGGACGGCTTACTCTTCATGTAATGCTAAAAAATTTGGGATAATCGGAACATTGTCTAGTAAGGTTCGTTGTTGGGCTAGTTGGTTCATCTTAGTTAAACAAATAAAATAGCACAAAAAGACAAGGACAAGTAATATACAGGACAAGCGCAAAAAGACAAGGATAAGCGGAACATTGTCTTCAGCTCCTTCGGTTGAACAGGACAGAAACCGAAACTACTCTGCCGACAACTGAAATGGCCGCAGCATTTTTACTGAACAAGAGGAAACTCAATAGCCAGGCAGCTATGGCCGAGGCAAAAGTGAAGATACTCAAAGGCTGGATTGTGGCAATCTCTCGAAGAGTGAAATCACCGAGAAGTTGGGCATCTCGAAATCCATTTTTCCGAAGATATCGAAGGAAAAAAAAAATGCTGTTAAGGTGGGAAGTTTTTTACAGACCGAAAGCGGATGCGGAAGACACCATACAAGGACGTGGAGAATGTTATTTTCCTGCACTTCAAGCATGCGTGCAGTGTGAATCTGCCGATCAGCGGGCCCATCTTAGAAGGGAGATCGCCTCTCAGGTGGGAATAGAAAACGTTAGGATGACCATTACAGAAAATGGCCCAGACTTTCAGGCTCGGAGAGAGTGCAGCGGTCAACAGAGACGTCTGTAGCAACTGACTGCAGGGGCGGCTGCAAGAAATTCTGCAAACCTCCGAAGCACAAGATGTCTTCAACACCTCCTAGGGAGAAGCCTGCGCAGGAGCAAAGTAAAGAGCACATTTCGGTGCTCTTCACAGGTACCGACATGGACGGCAGCGAAAAGTTCAGGTCGGTGCTTCGAGGAAAGCGGAGAAACCTCGTTGCTTCAAAGGCGGCTGCCCGTCACTTATTACGGGAAAGCCTGGATGATTTTCGAGTCCCGGCTGCGTGACGAGGATGCAAGGTTTACCCGGGAGCACGATGAAGTGACCACGGACCATGAGCCTCGAGTTCCTGTTGGCGAATGCAAAGGCAGTAATCCAACCAATGGACAGAGGCGTTATCTTCGGCGTTTATTACCGCCACCAGCTACTCCGACCAATTCTTCTTTGTGCGGAGAATGTACGACGTGGACTTGCTTTCAGGTCTTCCTATGTTCACCTTTATGAAGAGCAGCGTAAATTGTGCAAAGATGCTTATACCATGCGGACTTCGCGAAGCAACGAGTCATTTTCGAGGAGGAAGAACACACTCCCAATGTCCTTTTTAGTGAGCTGGTCACGTCCACAAAGTTCATGCTACGGGACTATGAACACGAACGTTGCCACATGTCCAAGGAGAGCATTCGGGAGCCGAGGTTCATGGTGAGGACCAGTGACCCTGTTGCCATGCCCCTCAGGCTGTCCATCTTTTGTGGCGCTACTTCCAACGCTAGGGTTGCGCACAATTTCTGCCCAGCCTCTAGGGACGCTTCGTAAAAAAGCTCTCACAAAATGCCCAACCACCATTAACACTTTTTTTTCTAGTCAGCCATAGCAGCTGCATTTATGTGGTTGAAATAAAGTTATATTTCACCAATGATACGGTATGTACACTTTGGTTAAGGGGGGACACTACCCAGAAAAAAAATTTCTGCAAAAAAAGTTGATTTTGAAAAATGCCATATTTACATCCACCGACATCTAGAGAGTATTCCCAGAAAGTTTCATTAGTTTACACTGCATAGTTAATTTCTTATAAATTATTTTCGGTCCACTGAAGGTAAAGAAAAGGTAGGGTTTGGGGCACTTTGAATGCATTTTTCCCCTGTTCCACTTTTTGGCATAAATTTCACTTTGAGGAAAAACTATCATTTGTTAATGGGACAAGAAAAAGAAGACTCTGCTCATTGTTTTTCCTAACTGAAATTTTATGGGCAATGACACTGTGAAATTTTTCTTGACTTTGTGGGCATGTTTTATAAAAGATGTTAAAACTTTGTCGGCAACATAAAAGGCGAAAAAAAATATTTGATTTTTTCACTGCGATTTTAGCATAAAATAAATTACTTTTTGGAAAAAACATTTTCCCAGTTGAACACTCCAGGCATTCTGCTGCAGATCTACTGGGTGATTCAAGGAGCAGCCAGGCTCTTTAAATCGACCACGAAATTCGGTTTCTTAACCTATCATGCGCTACGACTTTGTGCAGCGTTGCTCACAGATGGTGCATTTTTTTTGTAAAATTTGCAAAGAACTGAACTTAACTGCGGAAAAAGTAAAGAAAGAAAAAGGCTTAGCTCCAATGGAAACGCAGTGAAGCCACCGGTCTTCAAATAACATGGCGCCCTATGGTTTGAAGACCGGTGGCTTCGCCGTGTTTTCCATAGGAGCTAAGCCTTTTCTTCTTTACTTATTCCTCAGGTAAGTTTGCTCTTTGCAAATTTAACAAAAAGAAAATGCACCATCTGTGGGCAACGCTGCACAAAGTCGTAGTGCGATAGGTTAAGAAACCGAATTTCGAGGTCGATTTTAAGAGCCTGGCCGCTCCTGAATCACCCAGTAAAGTAGAAATATTAATTACATTATTTTTCTAACAATAGTTTTCCTCAACAAAGTCGGTGTGTTCCTGGTAAAAACAACTATCGTAAAATACTGTGCATCCGCCCATTCCACAGCAAGCGCCCATTCTCAAATTTGTAAGATTTGAGAAAATATGTAGAAGTGATGACTAGACAAGCGCCCATCCCCCACTTTTCAGCGATTATCTCTAAATTTCGAGTGGGTGCTTGCCCGGTATTTTACGGTGCAATTTATTTTACAATTCATGCGCACAGATGAAACCTTGCACTGCGTTCTGTTTAGCAACGGCCAGTATATACTGTAAATTTCATTCAAATGAAGCCTTAGGTTCACAAGTTTACCTTCTTGGATAGTGTCCCCCTTAAATGAAACTTGCGATAAATAGAACCAATACTCCCGTCCCTTCGAATTGCGTTCCAGAGGAGTCCACTGTACTGGGGAGTGCCTGGTTCGCGATTACGCATGGATGGATGGCTCGCAAAGGGTTGAGGGTACTCCCAGTGGCCTTTGGCCCCGTCCGAGAGAGTGCACTCACGTGGCCCTGCCGTCCTCTCTGACGGTGACGTAGCAGCAGTCCTCCTCGTCCCGGCCCTTCATGGTGAGGCGGTGCACGTGCGGCTCTTCCCGGTCCGCCAGCCACAGGCTGGCACGGATGCGGTGCGGCAGCCCCGGGTCGTGGTTCTGTAGCTGCGCACAAGGGTCGCCACGCTTCACGCCGGTTCCGGTCACTCCCACACGCTCCTTTAACCCCACACCGCGACGGAGACGCAGACAAAGTTGCGCCCCACCGGCTCGGGCGCCCCCCGCGGTGGCAAACTCCTGTCGAAGCGCGCTCCCAGATGACGGGAGATTCCAGAGCGGACCGCTTTGGTTACCTCCTCGCAATCCGAAAGCGCAAACTCCCGGTGCCACGCGCGCCTTCGGAGGGAGCAGAACCTTCTCGCTGAAGCACACCCCTCGCGCGCTTCTTTATACGTTTAAGCTCGCCTCCGTCCTTCCGACCAACCCGGGAAGCATGCGAGTGTGTCATACGTGCAAGTCGTCCGGAACCGCCCCAAGCTACCCGTAACCTAGCATAACAAATTGGGCGCACGCACAACGCACGCGCACGTTCCATGCTCCCCGGGTTGTTGACTGGAATCATCATCATTACAATCATTTATTTTCCTTGAGGGCCTTTGGGCAATAGAACAAAAAAAGATGTAGAAACAGTAAACACAATTATAACGCTGTAATCTAGCTAGGTAGGTTAGATGAAGAGAGGGTAATGGCTTGAAGAAATTTAGTGGTACCATTAATAGAAAGGATGTTGTGAGGCAGTGAATTCCAATCCTCGATGGCCAATGGTAGCGTGGAAATCTGGTGAGAAACAGTTGATGATCGCATTGGACATAGGTAGTTTACATAGGTGATCTAAACGCGAGAATATACGATGGGGAGGTGATAGCAGTGATTCTTTGAGGTGGCTATTGTGACAAAAACTTCTATGGAGGAGAGAAATGCGTGATACTCGGCGGCGAAGGGATAGTGAATAAAGGTTAGCTGAATGGCGTAATCCTGATATGCTGGTATATGGCGAGTAGTTGTTATACATAAAACAAAGGGCTCTGTTTTGGACAGATACTAGATTATTTGCGAGGTAGGATTGGCACGGAAACCATAATGATGAGGCGTATTCTAACTTCGATCTTATAGGAGTAGTACAGTCAATCCCGTTTATAGCGAACAGCAGGAAACGCTACGATCAGTTCGATATAGCAAGTAATTCGATATAGCAATAAAACATTTACAACGAACTTCCACGATGCGTTCGTTGTAAGGCGAGAGCGTCTCTTTCTTTCTCATCTCTTCGCTTCCGCCTTGTACCAACGTGCTTAAAAGATTTTTTTATTTTTTGCATGCGTGTAGAGGTGTTTTGTTTGAGCTTATCTCCTTCTGAATCGCTTCTCTTCATGGGCAACCGTTTTGGGATGAGAATTTGTTTTTCTGTGCGCGGGTGCAGAATGTATTTTTTAGCTTTCTCCTCTTCTGAATCTTTTCTTCGCTCAGTTTTCTTGGCAACTTGAGCTTTTAAAATTTTCTTTCTTTCCTACTTTTTTTTTTCTTGGTTGGGGGGGGGAGGGGGGGAGGACAGGCTAGAAGACGATTGTTTGCGTGTTTTGGGAAGCCTTCCCGGGGGGAAAAGTTCGATATAGCCAATATGTTCTTCGTTATAAAAGGTATGTTTTACATGCATTTTTATTTAAATCTTCCGTGAGTTCGATATCGACAATAATTCGCTGTACGTGGGTTCGTTCTAAATGGGTTTCACTGTATACACTAGTCGTTTTACAGAGGGTGTAGCAAGTTTGAGGTTACGGCACAAATATCCGAGAGAACGGTTAGTATCAGAAATAACAGAAGTTATGTGAGTAGTCCATGATAGGTCAGAGGTGAGATGAACACCCAGGTATTTATAAGATGAGCATGCTATTACTTGAGAGCTAGTGAGGTAATATGGAAATGGTGTGGCACGTGAACTGCGGGAAAATGATAGGGATCTACATTTATTGAAGTTTAACGTCATCTGCCATTTTTCACCCCAATGAATTACAGACTCAAGGTCTTTCTGGAGAGCATGATGATTATGGTATGAAAGAATGAGTCGGTAAATGACACAATCGTCGGCAAACAAGCACACAGAAGAAGCTATATTAAGGTGAAGATAATTAATATAGATAAGGAACAGAAGGGGGCCAAGTACGGTTCCCTGGCGGACACCTGACGTTACGATAAGAGGTGGGAGATTTTACGTTGTTAACGGAGGGATATTGCTTACGATTAATTAGGAATTCAGAAATCCACTGAACAACAGAGGGGGCGAATATTAATATTGGTAAGCTTTGTTAAAAGACGTTGGTATGGAACTTTGTCGAATGCTTTGGAGAAGTCAATGAAAATGGCGCCGGTCTGAATATTCGAATCGAAGCTCGAATAAATATTAGTAAGGAAGGTCAAAACAAGTGCTTTAGGTTAAGACAAGTTCTTTAATGATCGAGACAAGTTCTTTAAGCGCTTAGATGGGACACGTTGCAAAAAAAAAAAGAACTTGCTCAAAAAGAAAACAACAACTTTAGAGCGCAATATTCGCGTCACGAGACTCACTTCAAGTCCACCGAAACGTTAATGGTTGGTTCATTGCACTAAAAATATTAGCGAATGAATGTTTGCGTGATAGGCTATTCGATATTCGCTACGAAGTGAGCAGCGACATTCCTATATTTCGAAGCGTCGAATGAGGCGGGTCAGTCGAGTGCGCTTCTCGCCGAGCCCCTGTGCAATTCTGAAGCAATCCCCATTGCTTCCCCGCATCGCACAGGCGAGAAGCATACTCGACGGGGCTATGCGAGAGTACCACACGGCAAGTGTGGTACTCTCGCATAGCATAGTCTCCAGTGATGGAGGGGCACCCACAGCTGGTCAGGGGCGCCCCACAATAACCATGCTTTATAAATTGCAAACCTTTTTAGGGCGCTTTCGGGGGCCTTTTGCCGAAGGAAAAGCACCCTACGAAGCTCATTCAGCACAAAAAGCAACAAAGCAACACGACCTTTCTTAGGCGATATATATTGCCAGCGTCCGGTGGGCACGCTCAAGTAGATCCACGACTAGCCTATAAGAACTGGTAAGAGGTCCAACCCCAGACCCCCGAAGCCTGCTCGCACGGATCAAGTTTCGTTCAAGGAGAGGCTCTCAGCCTACAGCAGAGCGTGTACTCGCTGGGCCGTTCTGTTACGGATTAAATAAACGCATTTGAAAAGCATGTGAAATTAGGCCTAACCACTTTCACGATTTCACTGTCCGAAGCGGACCACAGACGACGGCTTGTTTCTTGACATCAATGCATCCGATAGGCGAAGAATGTCTGGGGCTCGGCAATTCCTCGACTCAAGCTTCGTCAAGTGTGCGCGACACTCGTTTTCATGGTTGATCACTTCCGTAACTACCGAAACTACGCACTTGCGGCCATTACGGGAGCAGCCTGGTTGGCTTGACTTGGCCTGACTTGGCCTGACCGCTTGGCGGCAAAAGAAAACTGGCTTGGTGGCTTGCTAAATTGGACGCAATTCGAGACTCGCGGATCGAAAATTGGAGGTGCGTTGATTACGGGAGGGAAAAAAAAAAGTCTAAATATTAATGCCCGTTGTGGGGGTGCATTTATTATACGAGTAACTACGCTATACACCTTTTTCGCAAGGGCGCCGCCATCTTGAAATATGCTCACTTCCAGTATGGGCAAAAGCAATTTGTTTTGCCGTTGCCAATAGAATACATTTCGGATACGAGCACTACCGTCACCCATTCTTGTTTTGTCTTTGTTGAAGCGTTTCGTTATTTTTTGTCGCCCACACGGGATATGCCTACCAGGTGGCTGGGGACCAGAGCAGGCAAAAAGGTGTATAGAGGGCACTGTTTAGAGAGCATGCTCTAAACAAGCTCACATTAGTAGGCTGCTAAGACCGGCAATCTTGAAGGTGCAGAATGCACGCTGCAAAACCCGCGCAAGTATCACGTCTTAAACAGCCAGAAAGGAACGCTACGGCCGTATATTGCCGCTACCGTATCGCCGATTGGATGCACTGGGCGCCAAGTCCAGACCATCCAATTGGCAATGCGGGCTTCCATTGGCTTTGCACTTCAATACCGCAAGGCAGAACTGGAGCTTTGAAATGCGTTATCCGATATTTTGTTTGTTTCGAATATTCGTATCATTCCGAATATTTAAAAATACCGATGACTTAGTTTACGAATCGAATACGAACAATTAATTATTTGAAATTTCAAATATTTGCCCACCCCAGAATATAGCGAGCATGTATATATAAATCCCCTTGATTTCGATAGCTGCAACAACTCTGTCGTTTACGTGCCGCAGTTCATATAGTTATATTCAAGATAACTGAGCTTGAAAGTGGACAGGTGGAAGGTTGGGAACGCAAATTCAGCTGAATTTTCGTTTTAGCGCAATGCACAGCAGAGAAAATCTTGGAGAAACTAGTCAAACCCGGCTATAATGAAGTCGACACGATTTCGAGATATGTTTGCTATAGCCCTGTTGGGCTATAAATGGGATTTGCCCTAAAAAGTGGTGCTTTTTTGCACACACTACACGTCATGGTCACGCAGCATATAAGATAGGCTTTCGTAATGGGTGCCGTTCTGTTTTTGCATATTTGAAATGCAAAGGAGCCACAATAAAACCGCTTTTCACTTCATTAAAATAAAAGTCACCAGCGCGCATTGTAACACAAACTTTGCGAGCGCGCGTTGCAGTGTGCCAGAAAGCGCTTCTCTTCCGAGAGCTCGCACGCTGCGGGGAGAGTGTACGTAAAACAAGGAGCCTCGGATGTGCACAATGTGTGCGCACTACCTTGGCGTGACTGAACAGCATGTTGTAAATACGCTACAGTATGTGCTTTTAACAATCTGCAAAAAGGAAGGAAAAAAAAGGAAGTGGATTGGAGGGAGCTCCGGACAATAAGAGATTAAAAGGGAAGAAACTTTGTGCAAGTTCTTTCTGCGTGTATGTTTGCAGGTGGCCATAAGTATGTCCGGCAGTCTAGGCAAGCGTTGGACACGGGCTGATCACTGCAAGTGTCTTTTCGCATAACTTAATTCTTCAGAAAGACAGACGCAATTCCACCATTCTCAGGCGCGTTTGAAAAATTGTTTTTTCTCCCCCTTTGGGATGGTGCCGTAACGCACCCGTTAAGCGCGTAGAATCTTGATATTTGGAACACGTTCCAGCGACTCTCGCTAGCTCTGCAAAGCACGCAATCAAAACGCACGCAGCGTGTCGAAATCCGGAGCAGGCTCGCAAGAGGTGCAGCGAGAGTCACTCTCGCTGACTCTGCGAGGCACGCAATCAAAGCATGCGCCGTCTCGGCAGCGAGAGTCTTCCTTCAATGATAAAGCCACCGATCTCTGCAACGATTTGCTGAATTTCTAATCGCCCCTCCGCAAATGTGGGCACCAGTCGGCCATCTTGCATCACCCGCTCTAGCGCCGTCGAGCCTAGACAGTTACCATGGTTACCATCTATAGGTCACGTGACAACTGAAGCGTTGGTTGCGACCGATAAGGCACGACTGGCGAGGTATGCGTCTTGTTCGCCGGCGTAATTTTGTAATGGAAGCGCGAGCTCTTCGTTGAAAGATGCATCTCAGCTGCACAAACTCTCGATCAGCAGGAGTAACTGTTGAAGATAAAGCTTTAAGCTCGGAATTCTCACCTTAAAAAAATATCATCACGAAAAAACAAGTATGGGTGTTGTAATAGAAATCGTCAGGAAAGCAAGAACTGTCAAATAACTGATTGTTTTTTTAGACATGTTGAGCTTGGTTGATTTCTGAGTGAATTGAGCAACGGGAGCGACAGTGTAGTTGCTATCTTGTCCTATTAAAAATGTGAGCACGTTGGCGGGGCGGTGTCATTTTAAATATTGTTATTACGTCAGATCAGGGCCCAACGTAGTCAGATAAACAAATCAAATCTAAAAATGTCACTGGCAAAACTGAGTATGTAGCACGAGGTCTCTTTGAAATCTTTTGAGCCCCCTCGTCTAACGTTGGCCCTCGGCTTTCCCAGTGTCGGCTATAGGGTGACCACCAGTCCCGCAACTCGCGGGACTGTCCCGCATTGAGGGCCCGCGTCCCGCGAAAAATTCCAAGATCTTCAAAATGTCCCGCATTTAACGCTGTCGTAAAATTCCTTTCGCAACTTATGGTGCTGCCGAACAAGGGAGCATGGGGAAGCACGGAGGTCGGTGCTAATCGTGTGAATTGAAATGCTACGCCATTTTCTATCCAAGAGTTACGGGAAGCAACCGTCGTTCTTGCAGGAGATACATGCGCCCCTCTGCCTCTCCCTTTGGTGGCAAATATTGTAAGAAAAATTGCTCGCCAAGTCTAGAAAATCAGCAGAACCCATCCTTTGGGAATGATTATCTACGTTAATGCGAATAGCATCAAACGGTGCGGAGTTATGCGCGTTCGTCAGGTGGCCGGCACACTCTGGATACGCCAGCCCACTCTTGAGGCGATTCTAAATTTGTTGACACTTTCACAGCCCTGCGCACGATCTCCGCAGCCCAGCACGTGCGTTTGTGTCACTAGGAGGCGAGCAAAGCACGTGCCTACGCACAAACACTCAAAATGGTACCGACCAGACTTTCGCGTCTCAGCTAGTCTCAACCAACGGTGACTCTAAGCGGTTGTTTATATCTTTACCATAGGGCGCTTTACAGCGCTGTCACCTGTCCGGTGCGCGCGCTTCCATGCACGAGGCTCATTCCGCTCTCGTGAGGCTGAGCACGGCCGCTAGCATCACCCTCTCCCGAGCGCGGGAGAGGGTGAGCTAGCGGCCGTGCTCAGCCTCACGGGCGGAATGAGCCCTCGTGCATGGAGCGCGCGCGCACCGTGCTATGACAGCGCTGTAAAGCGCGTCTCTATGGCAAAGATATAAACAACCGTTTAGAGTGCGTTGAATGACTGCCTTCATAGCTCTGTGGTTAGCGCGTCTGCCTGCTGATCAAAGGGTCAACGGTTCGAATCCCAGCCGGCGCCGGTCTTTTTTATTTGATTTATCGACCCGCGGCGTAAGAGGTTAGATAGCCAGATAGATACATAGACTGAAAAGTGCGTGAAGTAGCCAAAGAATGCTATTCACATTAATATAAAATATTGTAATTATTTTCAAATCGCTGTGTCAGTGCAAACGGGCTGCTCTAAGCTTTTTCATTTTTTTTTATTGAAGACAGCCACACTTGCAACGGTCGAAAAAAAACATAATGTTAAAAATTTGTATAGGACCATGTTGATCATAGTAAGCGTTGACAGGAAACAATAACCCAAAAAGATTTACTGTTTCTTATTTCCATTTGATGCATTGAGTTCTGATACAGTCAACTTTTATGTTTTTAATTCCGACACATTTAGTAACATGTTGGCATGAAATAAAATATATCACTAGGAGTGGAAACTATTTGAGCTCAATTGCTGCAATAGACAGGTGTATAGACAGTACCGGATAATAAATGTGTTAACAGAGCCTCGGTTCGTTGTGTGCATGTTAATGAATTTCCTCTAACCGCCCCCCCCCCTCCCCCCCTTTGCCCTGCATGTCCCGCATTTCGCTAGCAGGAAAGTGGTCACCCTAGTCGGCTATCTGGTCCCCATGCTCAGATGAGTTTGAGACCACTGGCATAAACAAACACCTTGTGATGCACGATTGCGTAAACATGGGAGGTGGTCTAGGCTTGGCTCGTATTGACTCGGCCTGGCTCAACTAGGCTCGAATTGGCCAGTGCCCGCATTTCCGCGTGGCGCGCTGCATTTCTGCGGCATGATTTTTGGCGTGTGTTCTACAAACACAAAAGCGACAACAATGCCTTTTTTGTTCTCTATTCCCCCTTGATGTGACCCAATAGCCAATAAATTCCCTCTTTTCCCACCCCATCTCCTGCATTGGGCCGGTGGGGTGGCTTCCTCCAGTCTCGCGCGCCTCGTGGCTGAACTCGATTCCGAATATAACGCGAGGTGCGTTTTGGAACGCGCAATTACGAGAAAAAAACAGCGTTATATTTGTGCCAAAAGGGTAACTTTGAGGCTGTATAAACGTACCCCCAGCCATTTTATTATTATTTGGGAAGGCTCCGTTGCCGGTCGAATCCCCCGGTTATGAAATGGGTCCAACATCTTGAGAGTAGAGGGATGTGCAGATCCGGGAACAAAACAGCCATAGTCCAAAATGGAGGGCACACGTGCCTCGTTTGCTCGCAAAGACAAGATCAATGCGAGACAACTTTAGGAACATTCATCTTTCGCTGTGCCTTCACTCTTAGCGACTGTATATGTGGACAAAATCTAAACCTGCTGTCAAATGTCAAGCCTAGAAACTTGCATTCTTTTTCAATGCGAAGATGATGGGTCCTCGTTTTTGGTTAAAACATACAACCGCAGTCTCCTCAGCAGAAACACGAAACCAGCAGCCCATTGGCTCATCTCATCGACGTCGGTTGGAGCTGGCGCTCGCAGCTAGCTAAGTTACAGCAGGGTTCGTACAGGCTTCAAAGAAAAAAATTCAAGGGTTTTCAAGGACTTTTAAGGACCTGGAAAGATATTTTAAAGGACCCCTTTAATACTGTAAACGACTTAATTTTTGCGAATTGCCCACGATTCGTGGAAAACCAGTACCGCGAACAATTTGGGCACAATATCAACACTTCGAAAGCTACATTCGAGTCGCAAAAATTAGAACCCGCGAATAATTCCAAATTTTCAGCTTTGGTACGGTTCGCGAAAATTGAGCCCACGTAAATTAAGTCATTTAGAGCACTCTATCCACCAAATTTAGAGCACTCTATCTACCACCTTGCACGCGCTGGTCAAGACCGATGACTCTGCTGGGGCTGTGGGGACGGATCCCGCGGAGACTGATCGGTCACTGAAGCACAGAGTCACATAGTTCTTCATGGAGCTGCCTGCTGCCTTCTTCATGTTCCCACTGTGCTTCGCACTTTTAATGTGGTTTTTTGGTGCGGACTCGCCCATTGACGAGACGTCAAACGTCTTCCCTCAAGGTCTGCATTTTGCCCGATTCATGCTCCCTGGGTCCGACACAACCCAGTGTCTGTAGTCGTCATGACCCAACCACGACCGCTGGAAGTTGCACTTTCCGGGCATCGCACGCAGCTTAAACAACGTCCACCATGTGCTGCGTAAAGCAGATTCAAAACAAGGAAACCAGGGCTATAATAGCAAACACTATGCGAGTGAGCGACGGCGCAAGATCACAAGAAGCGGACGGGCGAGACCGGATCCGGAACCACCGGGACTGCTACCATTGTGGCCAGGCGCTTAACGTGTATCAACCAAATATGTCGAGTTGTATTCCATATAAGAAAATTCCCTCGTTTTAGTTTCAAATTCTTTTTTAACATACACGTAAAAATCATGATTCTATTTTATTATTATAAAAAATGTAGCACCACTGACTATCATTGGGAAATTCAAGGGTTTTCAAGCACCGCTACAAATTCCAGGACTTTCAAGGTCTGGAAAATGGCATTTTCAAATTCAAGGGATTTCAAGGTTTTCAAGCACCCGTGCGAACCCTTACAGAGAGCATCGTCGGCATAGATAAGCCGAGGGTGACGGAAGATATCTACTCGATTTTACAATCGACAGAGCGACACTCAGTACACATCCCCGTGGAAAACCCTTCTCCCGAGATATGTCGGAAGAAAGTTTGGGGAGTTGAATGTTGCTTTAACGAGGTACTCAGCACTAGCATATTATATGAGTGCAAGTTTCTCCGCTTTACTCAACCTCGCAAAATGATTGGATTGTCAGCTTAAAAAATCTTTTTTCTAAGCAAACTGAACAACCATGCACGGGTGACACAGAACCAGTGCAGAGGACTGCGGGAAGAAATGCCCAAAATTAAAGTGGCCAAAAGAAGAGACGGGCCACACAGGCCTCCGGAGCCCCTCCCTTGAGTAATGGGAGCTCCAAACCCAAGAGCCTCTCCTCCCTGGGCTCGACGCTTCGTAGACGGCCCATTCTTACCTATTCTCGTGGACGGCCCATTCTCACCTAGTTGGCACGGCGGAACCACAAAGGACATGTCAAAACTTTTCTTCGTTCTTCAACAGATACTGCTGTGTAGGGCCTTCCAGCCAGCGCATGCGACGAAACCAGCCGTAATCACCTTTATCGACGAGGAGCAGCGATGGCAACCAAGATTGGATGAGGCGATGCTGCATGGGCGTGCATCTCGTGACACCGTCACCGTCAACCCCCGCACCGAGCATTTAAGAACAGCCGGCCTCCGGAGCTGCTTCAGTTGGCACGGCGGAACCGCAAAGGACATGTCAAAACTTTTCTTCGTTCTTCAACAGATACTGCTGTGTAGGGCCTTCCAGCCAGCGCATGCGACGAAACCAGCCGTAATCACCTTTATCGACGAGGAGCAGCGATGGCAACCAAGATTGGATGAGGCGATGCTGCATGGGCGTGCATCTAGTGACACCGTCACCGTCGACCCCCACACCGAGCATTTAAGAACAGCCGGCCTCCGGAGCTGCTTCAGTTGGCACGGCGGAACCACAAAGGACATGTCAAAACTTTTCTTCGTTCTTCAACAGATACTGCTGTGTTGGGCCTTCCAGCCAGCGCATGCGACGAAACCAGACGTAATCACCTTTATCGACGAGGAGCAGCGATGGCAACCAAGATTGGATGAGGCGATGCTGCATGGGCGTGCATCTAGTGACACCGTCACCGTCAACCCCCGCACCGAGCATTTAAGAACAGCCGGCCTCCGGAGCTGCTTCAGTTGGCACGGCGGAACCACAAAGGACATGTCAAAACTTTTCTTCGTTCTTCAACAGATACTGCTGTGTAGGGCCTTCCAGCCAGCGCATGCGACGAAACCAGCCGTAATCACCTTTATCGACGAGGAGCAGCGATGGCAACCAAGATTGGATGAGGCGATGCTGCATGGGCGTGCATCTAGTGACACCGTCACCGTCGACCCCGCACCGAGCATTTAAGAACAGCCGGCCTCCGGAGCTGCTTCAGTTGGCACGGCGGAACCGCAAAGGACATGTCAAAACTTTTCTTCGTTCTTCAACAGATACTGCTGTGTTGGGCCTTCCAGCCAGCGCATGCGACGAAACCAGACGTAATCACCTTTATCGACGAGGAGCAGCGATGGCAACCAAGATTGGATGAGGCGATGCTGCATGGGCGTGCATCTAGTGACACCGTCACCGTCGACCCCCGCACCGAGCATTTAAGAACAGCCGGCCTCCGGAGCTGCTTCAGTTGGCACGGCGGAACCACAAAGGACATGTCAAAACTTTTCTTCGTTCTTCAACAGATACTGCTGTGTTGGGCCTTCCAGCCAGCGCATGCGACGAAACCAGCCGTAATCACCTTTATCGACGAGGAGCAGCGATGGCAACCAAGATTGGATGAGGCGATGCTGCATGGGCGTGCATCTAGTGACACCGTCACCGTCGACCCCCGCACCGAGCATTTAAGAACAGCCGGCCTCCGGAGCTGCTTCAGTTGGCACGGCGGAACCGCAAAGGACATGTCAAAACTTTTCTTCGTTCTTCAACAGATACTGCTGTGTTGGGCCTTCCAGCCAGCGCATGCGACGAAACCAGCCGTAATCACCTTTATCGACGAGGAGCAGCGATGGCAACCAAGATTGGATGAGGCGATGCTGCATGGGCGTGCATCTAGTGACACCGTCACCGTCGACCCCCGCACCGAGCATTTAAGAACAGCCGGCCTCCGGAGCTGCTTCAGTTGGCACGGCGGAACCGCAAAGGACATGTCAAAACTTTTCTTCGTTCTTCAACAGATACTGCTGTGTTGGGCCTTCCAGCCAGCGCATGCGACGAAACCAGCCGTAATCACCTTTATCGACGAGGAGCAGCGATGGCAACCAAGATTGGATGAGGCGATGCTGCATGGGCGTGCATCTAGTGACACCGTCACCGTCGACCCCCACACCGAGCATTTAAGAACAGCCGGCCTCCGGAGCTGCTTCAGTTGGCACGGCGGAACCGCAAAGGACATGTCAAAACTTTTCTTCGTTCTTCAACAGATACTGCTGTGTTGGGCCTTCCAGCCAGCGCATGCGACGAAACCAGCCGTAATCACCTTTATCGACGAGGAGCAGCGATGGCAACCAAGATTGGATGAGGCGATGCTGCATAGGCGTGCATCTAGTGACACCGTCACCGTCGACCCCCGCACCGAGCATTTAAGAACAGCCGGCCTCCGGAGCTGCTTCAGTTGGCACGGCGGAACCGCAAAGGACATGTCAAAACTTTTCTTCGTTCTTCAACAGATACTGCTGTGTTGGGCCTTCCAGCCAGCGCATGCGACGAAACCAGCCGTAATCACCTTTATCGACGAGGAGCAGCGATGGCAACCAAGATTGGATGAGGCGATGCTGCATGGGCGTGCATCTAGTGACACCGTCACCGTCGACCCCCACACCGAGCATTCAAGAACAGCCGGCCTCCGGAGCTGCTTCAGTTGGCACGGCGGAACCGCAAAGGACATGTCAAAACTTTTCTTCGTTCTTCAACAGATACTGCTGTGTTGGGCCTTCCAGCCAGCGCATGCGACGAAACCAGCCGTAATCACCTTTATCGACGAGGAGCAGCGATGGCAACCAAGATTGGATGAGGCGATGCTGCATGGGCGTGCATCTAGTGACACCGTCACCGTCGACCCCCACACCGAGCATTTAAGAACAGCCGGCCTCCGGAGCTGCTTCAGTTGGCACGGCGGAACCGCAAAGGACATGTCAAAACTTTTCTTCGTTACTTCAACAGATACTGCTGTGTTGGGCCTTCCAGCCAGCGCATGCGACGAAACCAGCCGTAATCACCTTTATCGACGAGGAGCAGCGATGGCAACCAAGATTGGATGAGGCGATGCTGCATGGGCGTGCATCTAGTGACACCGTCACCGTCGACCCCCGCACCGAGCATTTAAGAACAGCCGGCCTCCGGAGCTGCTTCAGTTGGCACGGCGGAACCACAAAGGACATGTCAAAACTTTTCTTCGTTCTTCAACAGGTCAGTGAACGCACAATCTGTAAGAGTTTCAGAAGTGACGAGAGGTTTGTCGTGGTTCTGCCGTGCCCTGAGGTGTTATTTGATACTTGTTCAGAGTGTTTGAAGTCATTCTTGTTGCTCGTATCTTGTGTATTGCAAAGCTGGAGAGCCTTACTGTTAATTACCTCTGGGGACATTGAGTTGAACCCAGGTCCCGACAGCAAGCTCGAGGAAATGATTGCCGAGGTGCTTGAAAACCAAAAGCAGATGAGGGCAGAAATCAAAGAAGTGAATGAAAACCAAATAGCTTCTCAAAAAAGACAGCAGGAAATGGCGGGGAAAATTGCTAAGCTCGAGGCTGCCCTGACTGACCTACAAGTAAGCAACAAGCAGATTACGCAACGCCAGGAGACAGTCAGCCAGCTGGAGGAAACAATTAGGCTGCAGCATGAGAAGTTAATTGACCTTGAAGACAGAGGTAGGCGCAATAACTTGATAGTGTTCGGCATTCCTGAGGCACAAAACGAAACTGATGATGAAGTAAAAACCAAAGTGGTCACTGACCTCTTTCTAAATAAGTTGGGCGTGACTATAAAAATGTTGGAACGTATTCACAGGCTGGGGAAACGCAACGAGGGTATAACTAGGCCGATTATCTTAAAACTCTTTGATTACAACGAAAAAGTTGAGGTGTTTCGCAACTGCAAAAAACTCAAAGGCACTAAGATTTCTATCTCCAATGACTATTCTCAGGACACATTGATTAAACGGAAGAATCTTTGGGCGAGTACCAGTGCAGAGAGCTAATAATTCGCGTGTAAGGCTTATACACGACAAGATTCAGGTCAATGGTGATACTTTTTTTTGGAGCGAGTCCGAAGGACACAGGGTAAAAGTGTCGAGCAGGCGCAGCCCTGAGAGAAACAGTAAATGACAACAACAACAGTTGCAGGAAAACTGCCTGCATCTGATTAACGTTAACGCCAGAAGCCTAGTGAATAAAGTTGCTGAGCTAGAGCATTTGCTGATGTTTCATAATCCACACATTGTAGTAGTAACCGAAACCTGGCTCCATGAGAGTATTCAAGGCAGCGAATTACTCCAAACATCGTATAAAATTATAAGAAAAGATCGAGGGTCACGGGGAGGAGGAGTCGCAATTGTTTTAAAAAAGCATTTAGACTGCATCATCATGCCTGATTGCCCCAACACAGAAAGCCTTTGGTGCAAGATAAGGTTCAACGAAGCATTATTTACAATTGGTGCTGTTTACAGGCCCCCAGATTCTCCGATTTCGTATCTAGAATCAATTTACGACTACATTAGCGCTAACGTTACCGACAGGCACAAAACAATAATAGCAGGTGACTTTAACTTACCGGGGATAAACTGGGAGCGCTTTGAGGCTGGTTCGGTGGAAAATAAAAGCTGTGAATTACTCCTGGACCTCGCATTTAACTATGATTTGAAGCAGGTGGTCAATGAACCGACTAGAATAACTGAATCGACACGTTCGTTACTTGACTTAGTGTTTGTTTCTAGCCAGTTGCCGAACTGCGAGATCGGTGTTTCTGAGGGACTGTCAGACCATAAGCTCGTGCTGTTAAGCATCAATTTAGCTGGGGCTAAGAAAAAGCATAACGTAAGCATTCGAGTACGTGATTTTAATAGAGCGGACGATGTAAGTATTATCGATTACTTAGAGATTTCCTTGGATAAACTTTCGGACAGAGGTGACGTTGAAACCCTATGGCGACAATTTAAAAGAGTAATTCACCATTGTATAACAAAGTTTGTTCCTGAGAGAACCAAGCGGGTAGCTAAGCACAACCCTTGGGTAACACGCGATATAATCCAACTGAAACGCAAGATCGCTAGAAGGCGAAAGAAAAAATTGGCTAATGATAATGTCTTATCAGAATTATCGCACACACTAAAGAATAAACTTAGTAACTCAAAACTAAAGTATTTTTCAGAGGTAATGCCCCAATTTATGAAAAGTTCGCCGCTGAAGTTTTGGCGCCATCTCGCACCGTCCAGAGATAGAATAGATTACCTCTCCGTCAATGACCAAATCATCGCTGAGCCAGCAGAAATGGCAGACTCATTCAATACTTTTTTCCATTCTGTTTTTGCTGACGCTGATAATGCTTCATATAATTTCGGAATGACAAGCGTAAGCCAACCCTCAGTAATGCCTGAGTTGATTATCACTGAGCAAGGCATTTTTTCTTTACTGTTAGATCTGGACATAAAAAAATCTGCCGGCCCCGACAGGATTCCCAACGTATTCTTAAGGCGATATGCCGAATGGATCTCGAAATATCTTGTGGTTATCTTTAATGCGTCCTTGACACAACACAAAGTTCCGATGGACTGGTTAACTGCGAGAGTAGTTCCTGTGCATAAGACTGGAGATAGGCACCTCGTCGGAAATTATCGCCCGATCTCGATAACTTGCGCATGTAGTAAATTGCTCGAACATATCATCTCTAAAGAGTTGAATAATTTTCTGGAAGATTCAGCCTCTCTTTTTCTAACCAACATGGTTTCCATAGATCTTTATCCACAATAACACAGCTAATCAAAACAAAGCACGACTTCGCCTAATGTATTAATGACAGGAGTCAAATAGACGCAATATGTTTAGATTTGTCAAAAGCATTCGACCGAGTCCCGCATAGTGAACTTATGCACAAGCTTGTCAACCTTGGTGTTAACGAAAACATTATACTATGGATCAAGGCCTATCTCCAGAATAGAACACAGTTTGTAGAAATCAATCATGTAAGGTCGCGCCTAGTAACTGTGTCCTCGGGTGTCCCTCAGGGATCCGTCTTGAGCCCTGTCCTTTTCTTGTGTTATATAAACGACATAGCTGACAAAATCGACTCTGGTGTCACGATTAGGCTGTTTGCAGATGATTGTCTCATTTATTCACGAATAAACTCGAGCGGTGACCAGGTAAGATTGAGCGCATCTCTTAAAGTCATTGAAGAATGGTGTAGGCAGTGGAAGATGGTAATTAATTGCGATAAAACTGTATTCTCCGTAATAACAAGGAAAAAGAATGTCTTACCATTTGTATACGAATTCGACGGACGTCCCTCAGCTAAGGTTGAGAATTTCAAATACTTGGGTGTTACAATTTCTAATGACCTTAATTGGAGAAAGCATATTGATAACTTATGTTCTACTGCGAAAAAGAAACTATGGTTTTTAAAACGTAACCTTAAATTGGCGCCCGTTGCAACGAAACTACTTGCATATAAAACTCTAGTAAGACCGACATTGGAATATGCCTCAATTGTATGGGACCCCTTTAGACAATACCAAATTAACAATCTAGAAAAAGTTCAAAGAATGGCAGCGAGGTTCATTTTAGATAAATATAAGAGAACTGACTCCGTTAAAGGTATGCTGAAAGATCTGGATCTGCCACTTCTTTCTAGCCGGCAGAAAACTGCAAGGTTAAAATTTCTATTTATGTTAAAAAATAATTTGTTTAACATTAACACTTTCAGGTTCTTACAACCCCGCCAATCTAGAACACTCAGGAGAGGCCACACCGCGGAACTTACTGTATTTACTCAACTGATAGCCGCACTGTTTATGAAGGAAACCTGAGGGTTCGCTTTTCCGCGGAGCACGCGGATTGCCAATCACCGCGATCGACAGCATGATTCCAGCAGTTTACAGGACAGAGATAACGTGTTCATGCAAAGATACCATCTGTGAAGATTGCATTTGTATGGAGAATTGTGTTCTCGATCTAGTTTTTCGCTATGTTATTTATGCGCAATGCAATGATTGGCTGTATATGTGCTTTGCGAAAAATTAGACGGAAGGGCCTTGTTCATAAATAGTGCGGCTATTACTCGAGTAAATACGGTATGGTGGAAAGGGCAAAAAATGACACTTTCCAGTACTCTTTCTTTCCCAGAACAATCCTAGATTGGAATAATCTTCCACAGAGCATAGTTGATTGTGATAGCGTTGATGGTTTTATGAACAATCTGCTCACTTTGTCGACCGAGCCTTAACGTAATTGGATGCCGAAAAGTTACTTGGATCATATTGTTGAGTTGGTGCTGTATTGCCTTATCTGTGATATTATTGTCATACATGATTTGATGTATTGTACAGTGGCATCTATAGAAGTCTAGAATTGTGTAAATTTAACTCTATGCTCATGTTTCCTAAACAATCAATCTTGCTGGTTTTTTTTTCTTTTTGTTTTTTTCTTTTTTTGTATGTTACTGCTGCGCTCTAACTGGTTTTGATCTTTTTTACGCGTCTGATTGAAGAGCGTGCATTTCGTCATATTGGTGTTTTGTATGTTTTTGTAACCATTACTCCTGTAACAACCCGATTCCAAGTTAACAATATTAATAAATAAAAAATAAAAAAAATATTCTTGCATGGAATTGGTGTAACCTTTGGAATTTGAATAAACAGTTAAAAGTAATCACGCTAGAAATTATTATTTAATTGGACCGAACACCCTAAAGCTAGAGAGATCCAATATTGAAAGAAAGGGTAGATGCAGCGACAGAAAGACATTGGTAAGCGTGATCCCAGAAAACAAAATCTCTCCGAAAATGGATGTGCCGACGGTGTTCATGCGAGCAACCAAGACGGTCGGCCACGCGCACACACGTTTCTTCCATTGCATCGCGCCGGCGGATACGTGAGTTGCTGGCGTGCCATGACAGTCGCCAGAGCTTCCACCACAGTGCTTGTCTAGTATACTCACTAGAAATCATTTCTAGATATATCGTTGTAACGCGTTAAGCAGCTCGTGTCGCAGAAAAGCGGTGGCGTGACACGAAAATTTCCATCGGGTGATAAGGTCACGATGTCACAGCCACGTGACCAATATCGCTACCGCATTCCACTCTTAAAGGAGTCCTCCAAGTTTTTCGTGTTGCTGAGTCTCATTTACGGTTCAGAGTCCATTTCTTTGTTTTCCCATAACTGCATTCTCTCCCGTCCTGTGGTACTTTGGTGGGTGAGTGGCAATGTCTGCTTTGCACGCGGCGGAGGACCAAACTGCGATCGCCGACCGGGAGGTTGTGCGTTAGGGGCGTCCACAATAATAGCCCGGTTTCACTTGCCCAAAAGGACCTCCACCTTATTAACGAGGCCAAACGCCCACCGTACATTGATCCCAAAAACTAATTTTGCAAGCTATGATACTGTATACCAGCGAAAGGCAGCTAGGTGGTGCATTTGTTTTTTGATAATGTCAAAGGGAGAACTTGTCTCGAGCAGAAGTTACGACTAAAAACAACCGAGCTCCTACGGACCGATGGGGAGACGGATCTTTTCCCCGCCAACGCGAAAGAGGTTGTAACGAAAACAAAAAGAGAGCGAAGCAAAGAGCCCCCATTTTGCCCAATCAAATGCCCCAATGGCCAATGGGAAAAGGCAAGATTGCCTTTTCTTTTTTAATCCGAATACAACTCCGTCCCGAGTGGCAGAAACATTCGCGTTTTGCATCTGCGACTCGCAATTGCGACGAGTTTCCAACTGGATATTTTCGTGACACAAACAGCGCACGGCCCAGCATTGGTACTCCAAGTTGGAGCTGGCGGGACCAAGATTTCTTCAGAGTGGGTACAATATGCGGAGGTCGAGAGAGCTCACCCTGACGCTGGGGTAGGTCTTCCTCTGGGGCGTGCTCGACTCGCCGATGAGGGGCCCGTGGGAGCCGCTCTCGCTCTTGTAGCGGTACCGCGTCTCCTTCATCGGCTGCTCCACGATGGTCAGGGTGGCCGCACCTGCGCA
Organism: Ixodes ricinus; assembly: GCA_037355805.1. Classification (NCBI taxonomy): domain Eukaryota; kingdom Metazoa; phylum Arthropoda; class Arachnida; order Ixodida; family Ixodidae; genus Ixodes; species Ixodes ricinus. The sequence goes on along the minus strand of JAZHYW010038858.1, from coordinate 24,968 downwards.
GGGCACCGCGCTCAGTCCCCAGCTTGACTACGCCACCTGGAGCGTCCCACCCGTACATCCAGAGTGGTCCCGGCAATGAACGACCTCGCACGAACCAGAGTGTGCCGCCGTCGGACGTCTGCGGGCATGACACTCGCACGACCTCGCCGTGAGGAAATTGAGGGATCTTGGATGCAGTAAGTACGCCGGTCGGAGACGCAGGCACCGTAGCTGGACTGCGCCCGCGCGAGAGGACACGCGCCGGCGAATGCAGTGAGGCACCGCCGCGTCAACTCCGCTCGCGCGCATGCAGAGAGTGTGCGGTCGTTCAACGACTACCAAACTCCTCCGTGCAACATCACCTCCGAGCAACACGGGATAGAATCTGCCACTGCATCCTTGTCTTCGATACTAGTTTTTACACTGAAAAGGTTTTGGAGCTTAATAGCTAACTAAATTTGCCGACTCGAGAACTGTTCCCAGTAAAAGCGTCTTTTTAAAATGAAAACGCAACATGGCACGCCCAACTGTACCAGAAATGAGTGCCGAGAGACCCCTTCGCGATGCACGAAGTATGCCGGAAATCGGCCGCTCCGTCAGCCGCTCCGTCGTCTGCCACCTCACAGAAGGGCTACTCCACGTTGCGAGCTTCCCTAATCCTCCGGAGGCCCGCTCGCAGACTGCCGTGATCCTTCGGCCGTGCTCTATCAGTTAAGGCGCTCCGACCTAAGATGCAGGCTCAATATTGACATACACGCTCATTTTAGTGGAAGCACATTTCACACTCACACACAACGTACACTGTTGCCAGTAACAAGAATGCAGAAACGTATAAACTACTTCGGACCTGCGAGCCCCTATTTTTGACAACTACGCTAATTTTAAGAGGAACTTGCACGAGGTATCTTTCCTTTGTTAGTGGCACTTATCTGTGTTCACTCGCTCGTGAGCTTGACATTCCATACACATTTTACTCCGCATAGTTGAGCACCCTTTACGCTTGTATATCGGGCGTTGGAGAAAAAAGAGAACCCCCGCTTTCCTCACCACAAAAGCAGCCTTCTTCAAACACTCAGTCTCTGTCCAAATTAGCGTGCCCTAGAAACGACCGGCTGGGGCCACCGGAGTGCTAATTCTAAAGCTTCGCATGCGGAAAGAATGGAGGGCGCTACGAGCAAAGTGGCTTCAACCGGGTCCCGCTATGCCGTGTGTCCTTGATTCCAGCAAGTATCGGTGATTGGGGTACAATTCTAGTTCCTACTGGCATCATCTCGACTCCAATGAAGCTTCTCGACACGTATCCTCGTGGGGTTTGCCAGCTCGTCCCATATGTCTCGGCGCGCATCCGTGGCAATAAAAGAGGAGTACCGGGGCCATAACTCCATGCTTACTGTCTGCAATACTGGGACCACAGGGACCATCACATAATGAACTCCTATTTGCATAGACCATCGATAAACGAAGGCTATTACGGCCGTTTTAGCGAGCCATTTTGAGAGGAACAGTTCGTCCCCGACCATTCGCCAACGCATTCTCGTACGCCATTATAGAAAAGGCTTGCCATCTTCCCAGACACTTGGGCTCCTCGGCTTGGCAGAAGACTGCGGCCGCCATCACAACGCCCAGATTTCAGGTGCTCTATTTCTATGAATGCAAACAGCTGTTAAAATTTCCCTCTGAAGGTCATTACCTAGGTAGTTTGTTGTTGCTGTCTCGCTTTAGTTATATTCGTCGCTACCGGCAGCAAACATCGTACAACCTAGAACTAAAATGAGGTGCTTTCCTTCCAAAGCTTTGAAAGTAAATGTCCAACACCGCCAAACATGCACTTCGAGAACTATGTGCCAATGTTTGAAAGGGAGTATGGTAACATATGAACTTGCTAGCTCTATGGTGTTATTCGTGTATGACGTCGTGTTGTAATTTTCAGTGGGTGTAATTTTGGAACAGACAAGTTCAACAGAACGTGTGATAACTGAACTGCTGTTGTCAGCGACCACATCCAGACCACGGTGCAAGATATATAAATAGATGTGGGCACCCTGCAGCTTCTCCCTATGCGGCTAATGGCAGCCTCTCTCTGGTAGAGAAGCTTGCTTGTAAAGTTGTTTTCTGGGCGTGCCACATCATGTGAGCTTGGCGCTACGTGCGTATAGATACTGTTTCGTCACTGACTCTAGTTTCAGGCCTCAACGATAATGGTTTTACGAAACTTGGGTGAGGAAGAGGCCAAGTCTGCACCCATTATTGCCAATGCAAACAATTTGCTACGCCGAAAAGCCACGCGAGCCATTTGGAATAAACCGTGCAACCACGCCAATTTTCTGCACGCTTCAACCGAAAGAATTAGCAGAGCCTGTGGCTTCGCTAATTCTGTCAGTTGCCGCCCTAGGAAAGGTCACAGGCGGTACTGATGAAAAAGAAAACAAAATCTAAAAACATTTATGGTTTTTGGTAACGTTTTCAAAGCAGACTCGGCACTCTTAATGAGTCATGTCAGTTATTCTAAGATATTACAACAGGTAAGCCTCAAATATATGTTTCCAATCGTCCATCTTTTTGATGATTCTAAGGCATTTTATGAACGAGCAGATGTGTTTTTCTCCACAACGGCTTCTCCGATCCTCTGCTGGGTTCTCCGAGCGACCCGAATGGTTGACTCCCAACGTCGCCAACTCCTAACGTCGGTGCTTCCATTTTTCCCTAAAGAGCCTTCCCAATGTGCAAAAATATTATTCCGGATCCCATACTAGGGACTGTGGAGGCGTTACCAATTAAGACCAGATGCCTGAGTTCAAAAACTTACAATCACTAAAAGCAATTTTCGAAAACTTTTTAGAAAAAGCAAAAGGGGGCCGGGTCTTAGCAGCACGCACCATTCATCTCCATCTATCTGTGAGCTTCGTTAGCCGCAGTTTCCTCATCGAAAATCTTTATTTCTAGATACTTTTGAACTGCAAAATGTCTGGAAGCCGTCACCTGGTCTCGGGCGCTTCTGCTACGATTTGAACGGAGACCCCAGTGTTTGCAAGTCCCTTGTTATGATCCCCCGTTTCGCATGCACAGCGGACCGCCTGGTGGGCACAAAGGAAGGCTCACTGGGCAGGCACACGGGAGGGGGGTACGGCGTGGAGATGGGCATGGCGAGGTCTGGCTGGGGCTCGAAGGTCCTCAGGAGCAGGTCCTGGAACGAGCGCAGCTGCTGCTCCTCCGCAGAGCCAGCCTCCTCCGTCACCGGGAAGGCAACGTTGCCCAGGGGCGTGTAGGGCTCCTCCTGCAACCAGACACCCCCGGGGTCACTCACCACTCCCAGTTGGGCTGCTTAGTTACACGGATTAACATTGCCAGAAAACACAACCAACTAGGTACCAGGAGCGTGCAGACGGAACACCGACTGGTAACTACTCTCGAAGTCATCAGGCTCTCCCCATTTCTGCGTGTGTAAACGACGATTGTCCGTAATATGGCACAACCACCAGATGGCTACGTGGCTCTTAGCAGTGTTGATAAAGCCCGGAAGCGAGAGATGTTGGCAAGTGCTGTTCGAGGTCGTGGCACGTGCCTCCGGAACACCACCGATCAGATATGTTCCATTATTCGCGAGACAGATAGAAAAACGCCCAGACGACACATTGCAATGGCTAGCATGCCTGATCAATAATTGGGAGACCAAAAGGTGGAAACCTAGCGCCGCCAAAAATGTTGTATTTCGTTTGGTTCATTTGTTCGCGTATTTTGGGTGAAGAGAGCAGATATGCCAAAATTGTGCGTCCAAAGAGAAGTTCACGCCCTCACACCTGCGCACGTGCATCCAACGCTTGTGATAGCTGCTTCTTTATGAAAAAATGCACTCAACCTTCACCTTCAAACAAAAGACGCTTGCGTCTCTGGTTATCTGTCCTAGGACTGTCGTTCTAAGTGGGGTGCAAACCCAAATCTTTCACAATGCACAGTCTCCGATAATAATAATAATAATAATAATATCTTTATTGCACGAAGAAATATACATCATTACAAACAGGTCCGCAAAAGCACGTTGGTGCTTGTAGGCGTGACCTGGCAACCAGCAGAGATACTACTAACAGGCTCAAATAACGCAAAGCACAAAATAAACAGAAAAACACAGTACTCTTAACCCGTACAACAATTTAAAAATCATAAGTACAACACCAATTTCTAAGCTCTTTTTTTATCACTTTCAACGACTGTAGATATGGAGAAGCTCATTAGGCAACAAATTAAAGTAATGAGGAACGTAAAAAGACCGAACCCGCTTTCCGTAATTTGTGTATACCCTAGGGAGGGCGAACCGTTCTATTTTTCTCAAAACCTTTTGTTTTTCTACAGGTTTCTTAAACATACTATTATAATAATTCTTAACTAGGATTTCATAGATATATAATCTTTCAGTTGACAAAAGCTGAAGCGAACGCATTTTTGACTCTGTTCTTAACCCCTCCAATTTGGTTCCATATGCTAAATTTCTACAAATGTTATGCAAAATATTGTCTAATTTACTTTTTCTAGAGTTTGAACAAGAACCATAAAGCGTGACACCATACCGAAGCACCGACTCTCCCAGAGCTTGAAAAACCCTCATTCTCAAAGTCAGGTTGGTTACACTTCGCAAACGATATAAAAATGCAGATACTGCGCGAAGTCGCTTCCCAAGATACTCAATATGACTATTCCAAGAAAGATGTTCATCAAAGTGAACACCTAGATATTTTATCGAAGATACATATTCAAGCGGCATACAATTACATCTCTCGCAGTTAGATCGATGTAGAAATAGCGGAATATTAAACGTTATTGTTTTATGAGGATTACGGAAACACATTAGTTTGGTTTTATCTATGTTAACACAGATACGATTGTTTTTGAACCACGACATTAGGTCGTAAATATCGGCTTGAAGGGACGATAGAGCTTCCGATTCATTGTTTCCCGCGAGTACAAGAGCGGTGTCGTCGGCGTATTGAAAAACGCGTGAAAATAAGTTCAATTTACCTATTTCATTCACGTAGATGTTAAAAAGAAAAGGACCCAAAATAGATCCTTGGGGGACACCACAAGGAATTATCAATAAATTACTTTTAAAATCACCAATTTTTACTAATTGACTCCGTTCTGAAAGGTAGCTGGTTAGAAATTTTATATATGGGCCTCTAGAACCCAGGTGCTCTAATTTGTAAATGAGTAACCTGTGATCAATTGAATCGAACGCTTTTTTCAAATCTAGAAATAAAGAAAGGACGAAATTATTTTTATCAATATTATCATGAATGTGGTCGGACAAGTCTTCCAGTAATGTGATTGTACCTCTATTTTGTCGAAACCCGTACTGTGAATGACATAGTAAAGAATGCTTGTTACAAAAGGAGGTCATGGACCAAAATACAAACTTTTCCATAATTAGCGATAGTACGGGCAAAATAGAAATGGGTCTGTAGTTTAGCATCTCTTTTCTACTTCCTTTTTTGAAAACAGGCCTCACCACAGCAATTTTAAGACCATTCGGAATCTTTCCCTCAGAGAAAGATGAATTAACTATTTTTAATAAGAGATGTTTTAGTTTTTCGAAATTGACTACAATGTCCCTTAAACGAATTCTATCATGCCCAGGTGGTTTGGCCATGGACATACTTTTGATAACTACTTTTAAGTCTTCTTCTAACATCTGTGGCAAATAGGCGGAATTTCGACAACTCTTCACATGTGCGGAAAACGTTAGAAGAGCCCTGTCCCTGGTATTGCAAATCTGTTGCACCTTGAGTGAACGAGGCATTAAACCTATTGCACAAGGTCTCTACATCGGAGTTTCCAAATGTTTTTAACACTGTTTGATCAATATTTTCTTTACCTTTGCCACCTATTAATTCGTGAACAACATCCCAAGTTTTTTTAGGGTTACTCTGATGAGATTGCAAACGGGCAACGTAGTGTCTTTTCTTTGCTAATCTTATTTTAGCAGTGACCCTATTACGAAGGCTTCTAAATTCTTCTTTCAATACGCTATTTCCAGGGTTGGCTTTACATCTGTGCCACAGTTTATCCTTTTCATTGCACAGCTCCATTATTTCTGTAGTGATCCACACATCCTCGCATTTTCTTTGTTTTAGCTTAATTTTTCTTTCACATGTACTGTAAATATTTGCAAACCATTCGGTCATTCTTTGGTAGGCTGTAATATGATCTAAAGTGAGTAGACTATCCCAGTCGTATTCATTAATTAATTTATCTACTTTTTTGTTATCAATAATCAACTTACAACGACTATCAGGTTTGCTGTTCAGGGCTTCCCCGTACACAACAAGCGCTACAAAATAGTGGTCGGCCAGTGACGGATAGTGACCAACAAAGGGCATGGCTCCTTATCATCTGCAACTTGCTGGTCTTCTGTTTGACTCATGAGTGTGCCTGTGCAGACATTACAGGGAAACATTTTGCTGCGTTTTTACGTCTAAACCCCGGTCCAAGGAGACGGCTTGGCGCATGCCGTGCAGATCACTCCTACTTCCCTGTGTCTTGCGTGCCTTTTTGAACTAGTTATTTTTAGTCGAAGCTCATTTCTACTGCGTGTTCTGTTTCCTTAGTGACCATTGGCATGTGCTGTTAAAAGCACAGGGCAAGCAAAAATATTTTTAAAAAATCGACTTTACTTTTTTATTAAAGTTCATTTCTTTCCGCACATTTTCCATTGTCACACTGTTCTTAGAAAGTCGTAATTCAGGCTAAAAAAAACGTTTTTCCCTAAAGCAAGTAGTGGGTGGCCACACCCCATTTTGGGGATAAGCTCCCTGTTTATCCATAGAGTTTCCAACAACAAAAAAAATCAACACCATATCTAAAAGCATGCTCAGAATGAGCTACATCTTAGAAATTACCTGACAACTATTGGATTGCCCTTTTTTAACCAAGACAATCCCAAGACGCTGTGAACATTCTTTCCACGTGTGTATTTTCACGCGCCTGTGTCTCTGAACGACGAAATGGAGACATTTGATGCTGTTCCTTCATTCAATGGTGGTAGCGTCGCACGACCCCATATTTTGAAGTCCTGTGGATTGAACCCTAGGTGGAACACCATCAAGTGGCTGAGGGAAGTTGACCAGACCCAAATAGACAAGCAAGGCGATAAGCCGAAAAGTGAAGACATGGCTAACAAGCTGGCCGCTATTGAAGATATGACTCTGAGGGTGTTGCCACCAATAGCAATGTGTTATTCACCCGTTCTTTTTTTACTTTACAATAATGTCAAAACAATGTTTTTCAGTATATAAGTACCATTATTTCCTTAACCTGCCATTATAGAGGGTTGATGTTTTATTCCTGCCATCTACATAGGTGTTGAAAAGTACTGGACTAGCATTAAAAATATGCACCTAGCAGTTTTTGTGTTACACATCTTTTAATACATTAAAAAAGCTAAATTTCAATGCCATAAAAAAAATTATAAAAAGTTTAATTTTCGATTGGTTTAAATAATTTTAGTTAAGTGGAAAAAACATAAAATATGAAACAAAATGATATATATATACTCCTAATAGTTAGTGAGCAAAGAAAACATGGCCAAAAATGCATGGGGATCATGGGGCCTTAAAATACAATCTGGGCAATCTTCACCATATCCTCCACACCAGGGGTCAGCAACCTGTTGATGCACTTTGTGGAAATAAAGAATACAAAAGAAACAAAGAGACCTGCAAAAATGAAAACACATTTTCATCTTAGGAAGACTGATTCATGTTGCTTGCCAAGCTGCCATGATTCCCATTAATGCTTCTAGCAGAGAGTAGTCCAAGGCTCTGGAAGTGCCCATCTGCCATTTACAATTGCAAGCTTGACTTCATCATGGGCTTCATTCCAACAATGGGAGCTCATATACAGTAGGGAACAAAAAGATACACTATTTCGGTTTTACGTGGCCAACTTTCTCGAGAATTGTAATACATGCGTAGGAATTGCCATGCAAAGCTATATTAGCAGGTGTAGGACAATATGGTCCCGGACAATATGGTCCCGGACAATATGGTCCCAGACAATATGGTCCCGGATAATTTGGTCCTGGACAATTTGGTCTTGAGTGAAAACCTAGACAAAATGGTCCCAAGTCAATTTTTCGGCACTTTTGATGCTCTGTCTAAAAGGGCGCTGATATCTGCAGCGATTACTTTTAAGGTGAGTGATGGAAATAGAATACGGTCCATTTATCAGATGTCGATTCGTGCAGATACAGCATGTTTCGATGCAATGTTAGGAAATAACAATGGAAATAAACATGTTTTTGAACACATGACAAGTTTTATTATGTTCCAACAAAAGGTCAACAATCTTGAAGCGGCACTTATTGCGGGAACGTGTTAATATGGCCCACGCTCTTCAGAGGGTCATTCATAGTACGGCTCCCTTGTACGTACTGTGTGCAGATTGTTAGGAGTGGCTGTTGCATTTCTCGGTAGACTGGTACAAACTCAAGTTGAACGCACAAAGAAGAACGAAAGGCGATAATTATGCGCAAAAAACATAAACTCTAGATTGACAAACGGCTCGCAAAAGAAGTATTTATTTATTTATTTATGAATACTACTAATCCTCATCGGAGGATTTTAGTAGGGTGGTACAAAACACAGATGCATAACCATAGTGCAGAACAAACAATTATACAGAGGGTAAAATATATGAAACAAACGGAGTGGATGAGACATGGTATTTTCACATCATGAGCGCTTCGACATCATCCATGAACTGTTTTAGCGAGCTAGCGCGGACAACGTGTCCGGGCAAACTGTTCCATTCCTGGACTGCTAGCGGAAAAAATGAAAATTTAAAACAATTATTTTTAGGTTGGAACTCTCTGAATAATTTCCCATGGTTTGAACGGGTTTCTCTTCCATCGTGGGGAATAAGGTACTTCGATTTTTCTATTTTAGTCAAGTTGTTGGCTATTTGGTACATTAGCTTTAATCTCGTGAGCTTAGCTCTTTTTTCTAATGGCTGCACGCCGAGCACTCTACACAGCTCAGATATTGAATCACGCGTGCCAAACTTATTAGTAATAAACCTTACAGCGAGCTTCTGCACTTTGTCCAATTTTTGTATGTTGGTTTTTGTGAAGGGGAACCAAACAGGGCTGGCATATTCAAGCACAGGCCGAATAAGTGTCGTGTAGGCCAACAGTTTGGTATCGCGGGAAGCGTATTTTAGTCGCCTTCTTATGCACCACAATTTCGTTAGCGCCTTTTTGGTCACTGCGTCTATGTGCATGCCCCAGTCCAGATCACTCGTGAACAGGACACCCAGGTACTTGAACTCATGAACGTTTTGTATAGTGTTTCCGTTGATCTTATAAGAATGATTGAATATGTTTTTCTTCCTACTTATGGACATGGCTACTGTTTTGTCTGTGTTAATAAGCATCTGCCATTCTTTACACCAGTCCGAGATCTTGTCTAGCGCGCTTTGTAATTTTAAGTGGTCCGAAGAATTTGTTATTTCAGAATATATTATACAATCGTCAGCAAAGAGTCTAACGTTGATGTCGATGTTATCAGTTATATCATTAATATAGAGCAGGAAGAGAAGAGGGAAAGTACTGAACCCTGAGGTACTCCTGAACACACGGCCTTATTAGCTGAGCTATTTCTGTTAATTTGCACGAATTGAGATCGTCCAGAGAGGTAGTCCTTAATCCAATTTACAACTTGTCCGTCGCCTAGGATTTTCGTTAACTTGAAAATTAGTTTATTGTGGGAGACTCTGTCAAACGCTTTTGACAGGTCTAGAAAGATGACATCCACTTGGCTTCTTCGATTTATAACCGAGGAAAAGTCGTGCACGCTTTCAATTAACTGAGTGACGGTTGACAATCCGGATCGAAAACCGTGCTGGCATACACCTAAAACGTTGTTTTCTTCGACGAAATCAGTGATATGCTTTAGGATAACATGTTCCAATAATTTGCAACATGTTGATGTAAGTGAAATTGGCCTATAGTTTGAAATGCTCTCTCTGCTGCCCGATTTATGAATTGGAATAACTTTAGCTTGCTTCCAGTCGGGTGGAATTTTTGATTTTTGCAGCGATTTCCTATATATTAGTGATAAGTATTTCGATATCCATTCTGCAGTACCTTATCAGAAATGCATTCGTAATGTTATCTGGCCCGGCGCTTTTTTTAGGGTCAAGATTAAGGAGAAGACAGAGTGCGAATCGCATTTAATAACAGAAACCTGCAAAGAGCAAGCACTAAAAAATGTAACTTCAAAATGACCAACGGCTCATGTCATAAGTGTTTGGAAGAAAACAAAATACACGCAATCTACAAACCTGTGAAAAGAGAAGAAAAAAATCAGGACAAATGACTTGGGACCATTTTGTCCGGCCTAGCACTCGAAACCATTTTGTATGGGACCATAATATCTAGGACCATTTTGTCCGCTACCATATTGTCTGGATCTCATATTAACGTATTTATGGTAGAAACCAATTTTTATTAAAATATGCACAAAACTTTCTTTTAATAAACATTTATATTGCAAAAGTGGTATTAGCAGTGAAACGAGACATTGTCGATAGTCTGGTTGTTGTGATGAAATAGGACACCGTGCTAGCCCACATCTCTAGACCCTTTCCCAAAAAGAACTTTTTGGGAAAGGGTCAATTTAATCGAGCATCCTTTAAAAGGGTTGGACTTCCGTCAAAAAAAAAGGAAGTCAGCGACATTGACCAGAAGTTTAACCAACTGCAGCAGGATTGGGCAGATTAATACGTTCTCGATCACCACTTGGCGACAAGTCTCAAAAATCACTGAAGACAATCTGTTCTAGGTTCGCCCAATCCTGCTGCAGTTGGTCAAACTTCTGATCAATGTCGCTGACTTTCTTTTTTTTTTTTTTGGACGGAAGTCCAACTTTTCCAAAGGATGCTCGATTGAATTGACCCTTTCCCAAAAAAGTTCTTTTTTTTTCCATAAAATATTTTCCAGTGGTTCGGTTCCATTTCCCAAGTAATAGTATAAAGAAAGAGTCAATTATCAGGGGTTTGTTTTGATTATCTAGGGGAGCACGCACAGTTCTCACTAAGCTGTACAGGTTTAGAAGCATCAAATAAAACTATTGAAGGCTAAAATTTGTCACCTTTCTTCCGTTTGATTTCGGTGCGTCCCTTACCTCCGACAAAGCAGTAGTTTCAGATTCCGGAAGGGATTTTTCTCCATCCAATGGTTATCTCTTATTCTCTGAATTCGTTCTGAGAAGCATCTGAATCCGAAGAGCCAGCACTTCAATTGCCACTGCCAGCCGGCATGTGGGACACCAGCGAATTTAAGGTTTACAGTTCGTCAAAGACGTAACTAATAGCAACACCCCCCAGCAGTGCGCACGGTTTCGCATTTAGGGGGCTACTTTCGAGTGTGTAATTGCCGGCATACATCTACGGCGATGATCCTCAAAGGGTCAGGAGACTGACCCAGCCACTCCATCAGGTGCAGCCTTCTTTTCCTCAACCAATTTCTCATAAGCCCAGACGACTGCCTGTCGTCACTGTTCTGCCGGAATTTGTAGCTACCTCCAAAACTCCTTTGTACCCAAGAAAGCCTGACGTCCTTAAGGATTCTCTTATCGACCTCCTTCGTCCATAAATTCGGTAAAGGGGACCAACAGCACGAGGAGAGAGGAACACTGGCTTATCAGAAAGACAAAGGGGTTAATTTGGCCGATCACGAGCAGAGAAACAGCTCCATACCATGACACTCCCCTCCATCATGCTTCCCTGTAGGCAGCCCATGGTGGGGATCAAATCTGATGCCTTTTGGACGAGGTGCGCATTAAGTTCCATTGCTACAAAACAGCATAAACTTGGATTCAGCCAACCAGACAAATTTCTTCATTTGGTCAGGTGTCTAAGCTGAGGTATTCCTTCGCCCACATACACCTGAATGCCCAGTTTGTTTTGTTTTTTTATAGGCTTCTGAGCTCTCCCACAGGCATTCAGTCCAGAAGCTTGCAGGTGGCATGTTACAGTTCATGGAGACCAGTGTTGGGTAAAGTACATCAAAAAGGTACTTGAAGTAAACTACAAGGTAAATGAGACGTGATGTACTTTAAAGGGACAATGAAGGCGATTTAATTTAATTTGTTTAAATTGTGTTTTTAGGCTTCTTGGGAACCTAGCATACTGCCTAAATTTTTATAGACATTTGTGACGCATATTTCTATACCACGAAAGAACTGAAGAAACCGAAACTCAACTACTCTGTGTTTCTCGTTTTTGGGCCTCGAGAACGGAGGTGACGTACGGGTGAGCGTCACATGTGGTGTCGGTACCGGTAGCATTTAGGGCGTGAGACTCTGGTTACCGCGGTGGGTTATAGCAGTGCGGTGGCGCGGTCGTTTCGCCGAATTTGTCAACATGGACGGCAATGCCGCTCTCGCAAGCGAGTTCGAGCTTCCGTTCCTACCCCCCCCCTCCCTCCACCGCCTCCCTCCCAGTCACACGAGCACTCCCCCAAAAGAAAATGGAACGCGTTTTAAATCGACAGACAGGCTGCAGTTTGGTAGTCTAGTGCTGCTGCTACCTTGTTGATACAGTTGGACTACCTTTGACTCGGATAGATCGAAAGTAGTTCGAGTTTCGTTTATTGCTTTAGACAAAAAGCTTGCGCTGCCCCCCCCCCCCCGCGGCTCTTGGAAGTTTCGTGGTTTGTTTGCGGCTCTTAGGCTGGGTCAGCCTGGCCATACACTGGGTGCAATGTACTTGTAGCAAAGTACTATAAATACAATGTACTTTCAAAGTAAAGTACAAGTATTTTAACACTTTTATGATGCCCTTTCATTCCCCTATACAGTGATTTTTTAACTGGTATGCATTTCCCAGGGTAATCACGGGTGCATGACCTATTTTCGAAAACAGCGGCAAATATTTGATAAGTGGCCACAGAGTATTTATTTTTTAGGAATGGAGACAGATTCAGAAGTTCCTCCTCTGAATTTGGCGCCGCTTGCACTGAATTGTTGCACCCAAGGGAGTTAAATGTACCGGGAGAAAGCATGACGTCAGCCCCGTAGCTTCCGCAAGCATTCCTCTTATAGAAAAATGTCCTCTCCTTAATGAAAAAAAAAAAAAGCCGAGTGTGCAAGCGAGCTGGCGATAATTAATCATAATGTGACACCTGAGATTGGGGTGCGAAAAAATTAAGGAACTTTCAAGTCGAAGGAAAAGACAAAAGAGAATGTCTCACAACATTGTGACGTTCTCCACTGTTGTCTTTTTCTTCGACTTGAAAGTTAAATTTTCCCGCACCGCAGTCTCAGGTGCTACATTATGATTAACTTTGCTCTCTTAACATTTTCAATCTCCTCCCTTGCGCTGACCGACCGAGAAGTAGCGAGAGTTCGAAAAGCTACAGGAAAACCGCCCCCACAACAAATGGAACGATGCGCCATCTGCTAAGTTTTCAGGTGCGAGTAGAATATTCCTTCCAGTATTTCTTCGCAGTCGACAAAGCATCATTTCGTGATACAAATTTAACATAACCAAACTTGGGGAATGTACTTTGAAATCGGGAATTGTACTTTCCTCAGAAAGTACAAGAAAAAATACTCTAAGTAAAGTACAAGTACATACCCAGTGAATGTACTTCAAGTAAAGTACAAGTTTCCTAAACCTACTTGAAGTAGTACTTTAAGTACAATGTACTTAAAGTACTCCCCAACACTGATGGAGACACCATAAATTCTAGCTCTTTTTTGAGTCTGTTTCTCTTGGGAATTTTAGAAATTATTCGTGGATATATTTTCGATAGCTTAGAAAGCTGGTGCTGCTTCATTCCAGACTGGTGGCCCCAGATAATCCCCTTCTGCATTCTATGCTAAATACTGTGCTTGTCATACTTTTCCTTATTACTTGAAATACTTATGAGTATTTCAAGAAAAAATCGTTAGAAAACCATAAGCATCTAAAGTTTTTCCTGAAAAAAAAAATGTAGGTGACTGGAAATGGTCACATTGTGACGAAGACAAAGCCGCAGTTGGAAAGCAAAGAAACAAATATTGATGTTTCAACATTCAACCCCTTGCGGTGAAAAATGCCGCATAATGGCATATTGTATTAAAAAAGATCTTAAAAATATTAGCAACTATTTGTTACTAATATTAAACAGCGCACAAAACGTCGGCGGAAGTACCAACTAGCTCAAATTACCACTTTACTACAACTATTTGTTAGATGTGAATCGCGAGTTCTGTCCGAAAGAAAACTAAATATAGTGTTTTGTTCGCTACTTTATGCGCTACAGCGAACACTGCGATCGAGGCTACTGTGAGCTTTCAGATTTGAAACCTTTGATTCAGGCAGGCCAGCATAAAACTTAAAGAAGTCGTTCACTGCAAAAGTATCCTTCAACTCTTCGTCTGTTTGGAGATGAGTCGAGCTTCATATGGCAAACCTCTCGAGCTATGATGAGCTTTGCCTAAATAAATTCCGAAAAATGTGGATGTCGTTGGAGTATTTCCGAAAAAGGGCAAACTTGACTTGAAACTCCTCGTATAAATCACGCATTATCTCAGAGAATTGTTTTTCTTTTTTATTCCAAGTGAAAACGATCCAGTCTGGTTTGCTCCAAGTGCGAGCGAAGGAAAAGTTGCAAGAGAGCGGGTCCACTATGCAAGCGTGAGGCGAGAGCGTTGTTCCAAAACAGCATGCTCTTGCCTGCAGCTTTCGCTTCCCCTGCAAAGAGCCCGAGTTTCCTTGTCCTTTGTTATTTACATAATATCAGCCAGTAATGCCAATTTTAATCAGGATCAACGAGAAGGGCTTCTATCCATGGGGAAAAACTGCCATCTCTTGACAAAACTCTCCTTTTCCTTATCCATCAATCTTTTGTGGGGTGCAGTGATGCAATTGGTCAGAGTGATTTTGAAGCACCTTTTGGAGCATAAGTGCACGTTTCATTTTCATTCATACCAGCGTGAATATCATGTTAAGATTTATGCGTTTATGTCTCCTTCCTGTTTCTGCGCAACCTTTTGATGGCATCAACAGCGTGGCAGGTTTGATTCTCTAGTTAACCGTTTCATTGCGCGTACAAGCACGATGATGATTGGGGTTTTTTGGCGCAAGAGCAACTTAGGCCATATTGCGCCAAACAAAGGTTTTTCCGAAGGGCTAAGAGGTATAATCTAAAAGAACTGCAAGCTACAGCTGGTGTAAAAGGCCAGTGTTATGAAGGAAATTTAAAACTCGATCGAATGGTACCAATGGTTGATCACCAAGCAGAAAATATGGATGAAAGGGGAGGTGATCTCGAAAAGGTTCTGGAAAACATTTTCGGCGCTCTTGGTTTAAAGCTTTGCAATGCCACAGGATGTGCAAAACAGTCATATCCTTCCCACATTTGTCGCAAAGTTTAACATCCTCACCACAGAGCAGGTGCAAATGGGTCAAACGGGTATGACCAATTCTTAAGTGACAAAGATGAACCTCAACCCGACGGACTTTATGGAAGGTACTTTCCCATACCCCCAGTTGGGGTTTGATATTGTGAAGCTTGTTCTCTTTTTCCAAATCCCAATCCAACTGCCATGACTTCATAATTGATTTCTGTATGATCGGTTTCAGGTCTTGGTGTGGCAGGCCAAGAGGCAGTTTTGGGTATTCTTTTGCAGAGGCAGCAACAAGTCTGCTTTTTCATTGCCGGAAATACCCACGTGGCTTGGGACCCAGCAGAATTTGATCTGGTGTCCTAGTTGAAGTGCTCGATTGAGACGTACCCGAAGACATTGCACGAGAAGGTTCTTGCTGTCTGCTAAGGACGAAACGGCTAGAAGAACGCTTTGGGAGTCGACAAACAGAATTGCTTTCATGATATTGTTCTCTAATAAGTGCTCAACAGCCATTAAAATACCATACAATTCGGCAGTAAAAATAATTGCAAAAGTGTGGAGTTGTCGAACTTTCCTGAAGGTAATGGAATAAACTGCACACCCCACAAAAGTTGATGTTTTCGAACCATCAGTGTAAAAATGCGAGTAGCGCGTACAAGCATGAGGCAGAATAAGAAAATGCTGATTGATGAAAAGCAGTACAAACTGCATGGTTATTTTAGGTATGAAATCAAATGTAAACCAAATAGTACAGTCCACTGAAATAATGCAAGAGTATAATGATTTCGAGCACACAATTTTAAGTTTTCTTTTTGAGGTTGTAATAAAACTGCAATCTTTTTAAGGCTGGCCCGCGAGCAGAGAGGGAACTTGACCCTCACTTTTCTCCTCGCCTCCCAAATTATGCAAGGAGACCTCTCATTTCCTACCTTTTTTCTGTCCGCCTGACCCTTTGTGCAATATGGGGCGGGTACAATGAAGGAGGATTTGAGAGGATTATCCCGAGACCCAAAGCCCACGAGCTGTTTGGAGCAAGCTTGGCACTACCCAGCGAGTTCCATCAGCTGTTTTAGAGTGCAGCCCTTAGGCGCCCCTTTCCGGCTTGAGTGAGCGGCATCGGCATAACCACGCGGTGCATATGGGAAATGTCCCATAATGCACCGCTGTGGGACCATCATGACGTCACTCATGGCGTCACGTGTGACGTCACGAGGGTCTTGCGCGGTGCATTACGGGACATTTCCCATGATGTAACGCACGAGGAGGAGGACGAGGGGAAGGAAGGATGAGGAGGAGGAGGGATGATGGGCATTGCCTTCTTTCAGTACCCTTCTCTCTTCCTCAAGAGCTGCGCTCTAATTCGGCATTACAGGGTGTTGCAAATGTCTTTCGTTTTTTAGCACCGGTTCCAAGAACCATTCTTGCTGTTGTTAGAATAACTGTTGTTCTGTTCAAAGAGGGTAGCCACTTCTACTTTGTTCTAAATCTCTCACTTGGCTTCTTTCGCTGTTAACACTGAGGCGGCGGGAAGTACGAGGGGAATTTTTCGCTCTCTCCGAGATTGCATTTTATGGATTAGTGGTTGAGAACCATTAACGTAGCGGAGACCGGCGGAGGTCATGGAAGACCCCATCTGTGGTCAGGGGAATGTATTGGGTGATCATAACAACAATAATCAGCATGTAAACCATAACTCTGCTTTATTAAAAAAAAAATTTGCCCAACATCTTTAAGTTATTCCCACGCTCGCATTTACTGCTGCAGCTATTTTAGTTTTAATTTCCTGCATTCACTGTGCCATCGCACAGACGGGACCTATTTAAAGGTAAATGAGAGTTGACAAAAAATAAAGCATAAAGCAGTTCACTAAAGCTTTCTTGCAATGCTCAAGTATCCTCGATGAATCTTGAATGTCGAAAAGATACCGTCAGAACATGGCTATCAAATATACTAGCCACAGTTTTTTTATTCAGGAACCGTGCGCAACGACCCGCTTTGGGGAGTGCTTTTGCATGCGGGTGCACTACGGCAAAACAACATATGCAAACTTGCAACGCCTACCAAGTGGTTGTCGCTTCACTGCAGTCCCGATGACAAGCACGATGCTAGCTACTCACCGTAAAATACCGCGCAAGCGCCTGCTTCATTCAGGCACCCGCTGGAGAATTCCCAAACTTGGGAATTTTATCGGACAAGCACCCATGCCTAGATTAACCTGGTTTTCAGTGAAAGTGGGCTGGCCGCTCCCCGGTATTTAACGGTAGTCAGAACAAAGAATGAGCGTGAAAATATTGCGAAACTTCCAAGTACTGTCAATAATTCCTATGGAGGTCAAATCGAAGAGGATGTTATTCAAAGGGCAACTCTGCTCAATACCGAAAATTTCAGGATAATGTAGTGATTTTTAATTAAAAAGCACCAATAAAAGGCAACAAGTAATTTGCTTTGTGAAAAATGGGATATATATTGTTAAATCTTACTTTAACATGAGCAGAAATCGAAAATCAAACTTCGGCTCCATCCGGCAACATTGGCCTCGGGTAGAGTCACTAAATGAAGCTACGCTTTCAGAGTATCAAAACTCCCAAACTATCAGCGTCTGAAGCGCGTCAGGCGCCGCCATCATCGGGTCCGTGCGCAGATGGAGGAGCGACTGTAGCTGAGCCAAGCCGAGCTCTAGCCGTCGCCTGCACCAGCTGCCATAGCCACAACTGTGGCAGCGGAATCAAAGCATGTTGTTCGTATCTTCACGTAAGAAGGAAAATGTGCATACTGAGCATAAAAGTGCAGTGGGAAATGATAAAAAAAGGATTGAGTTAATGTGACCCATTATAAAGGAGGTATGAGAAAGTACAAGCAAATAATTCACATAAGTGACGTTTAGGCCACAACGGATGATCTTGAAATTTATTTGCCATTTCTCCTAAAAACACGGCGGCTGAAGCTTGCCAAAAAATACCGCGACACGACCCAGAAAAATGTTTTCTTGTGCAAAGCAGGTCTGTACGGGGTGTTTCTGAAACGTGGGCCAAATAGTACCTGCGGAAAGTATGCACTGCGCAGAAACGAGGTACATGCATCGGTTTGTACTAAAAGACCTATTTGCAAAAATTAATAATGTTCGCAATGATAAGTTTGTGAATAACTTTTGACTAATTAACTTAGTGATTAGTAAAATGAAAGGTAATTTTTCAATTAGGAAGTTTCTGGGCATCGTCGAAAAATTACTAAAGATAGACATAAGGTACATACAGCATGTTACGATATTCCATAAAAATGTTCAATTTCGAAGAGTTTCTAGATTTCGGTTTCCTCTATACCAGTGGCCAAGGTGCGTGCATGACACGCGCTAAATCCTCCTTCCGACAAACCCGAGAATTGAGGCTTACTCGATTGATCTCGCTGTCATCCACCCGGAGAATGACACAAAGCACTGGTAAGGCGACGTGCAGTCGTCTATTGACTCTTGTCGCCACGCACCGTGACCGAAAGCGTTTACCACGTGGCCAATTGCACATGGCCACCTCGCTGGTGAAGGTGGCTAGAGGAAATTTAATGTGCGGGCAACTAGCCGAAGGCTTTGGGCTGCCCACAAGCTTGCAACGTTATTCGAACAGCACGTGGCTTTGTCTGTAAGCGCCGCACTTCCTTCGCTCCTGCGGAGGAGAGGGTAGCTGCGTGCTTTGACCACCGCTGGCGCAGAGATGCACTTTAATGGGATACCCAAACCTAGAAATGAGTCCAAATGAAGCGTCTCTTCAGTACGCCTATGGAATATGTACAGTCGGCAGCAAAAGTACAGTCGGCACCAAAAGCGGGGCACAGGGAGCGCGTGCCGAAATGCATCGCTGTGTCATCTAACAGTGCGCCGCCGCACTAAAAGGCACCGCTTTGCACATGCATGCCCTCCGTGCTTGCAATCGTGTCTTTTTCGTTAGATTCCGTCCAATGCATTCCCGATAACCGGAACCGGCACCAGGGCGCAAGTTGCCGCTTCGCCAGCGCGCTCCCCTTCGCAGAGCGGATCACTCTCGTGTTAACGTTTCACGACAGGCTCGGCTGCGCACTGCGCGACAACTGACATTTACTTTTAATGCAGAATTGCATTCTTACTGAAGCTAACTGATTTTGCCAATGACCGCAGCGAAACGTCCCGTGCCACGGCCAGCTTTGAAACATCTGCGCCGCGAGTTCCGACGAGCTAAATAAAGAAAAAAAGAAATGGTGCCAAATAAAGAGCAGCCTTATTTTGCACCCTATTTTTTTATATGCATTATTTGTTCGGGTTAATTGTGGTAAGTGATGTAGTATCGAGGTGTGCGAAGAACGTAATTAAGAAGGAACACGAGAGAAAAAGAATGACAAATAAAAATATATTGCAAGTCCTCTTATCGCAGAAAATTTAAAAAAAGCTAGAAAGAATGCTTCTACACGAACTCATCTCTGTTACGTCACGGCGCGGTGGTGGCGCGTCGGGCGCACTTCCGGTCTGGGGCTGTGGGCGGAAGGCCCCATGTGAGGCGTGTATTCCTGCGTTGTTTTGAAAGGAACCTGACGAAAACATGCCTTTCCGTCAAACCGCCGCGACTGGGACTGTAGCAAAAGAGTCGCGAAAGGTTTGAAGATCAGTTTTCATGTTCTCGGTTCGTCCGAGAACGTGGATATGTGCCGTAAAAATTGTAAACCAGACGCCGCCGGACCACAATTGTTTGAGGGGAAGCACTTTGGGTTGAATTCACGAATACTTGTGGTCATCAGATTTATTTGTTTTGTTCAAACATGAACGCCGGAAAACCGTCAAGTTGCACGGCCCACCTGCGGACTACGTTCAGTGCGTCTTCAAGTTCAAACGGCCGTCTGATCGTTCGAACTGTCGTCTGCCCTTTCAAGCGCTTCTGCTTAATTGTCGTCTGCTCTTTTAGACGACACCGGCCCGTAGACCAAATGTTGGCCCGGTACTTCCGATAAGAAGTAAGTGCAGGCCTCAAAAGACTTAAGTTTGAAGGTTGGTAAGCAGGCTCGACGTAAACCGTAGATACAAGGACATATTGATTATCGTTACCAGCGGCCATCACCGACTTATTATGCCTGATTCACTTGGTCCGATTCTGCTTGCGAGTTACAGTATCGACGTCGACAATCTCAGCTACGGCTCACGCTTTTGCAGCCCGAGCGACGTCGCGACTGAAAACTGCGAGCGAAATCTCATTATGTGAGTCAGGCTTTAGCGTACATTCCGCGGCGTCCACGCGGAATGAATTGCCGCATGTCAGATTATTCACGCGAAGTTTTGCGGTGTAACGAGCCTCGTTAATTTCGCTGACGCCGCTCATGTAGTCAGACATTGCCAGGAAGACGTAGAATCAACAATTCGAAAGCGATAAAGGGCAGGGGAACTCACACTGACGCCGATAACATCGCATTTCAATGGTTTGTTTATGGGCGACGGCGAGCTTCTTGCCCACACCCCCATCGCGCATGCGCGGCGCCGATGGCGTCCGCAAGGGGCGCTCCGGGCGCTCCGGTTTGTTTGTAAACATGAGTTGGTGTATATGGTTCTACCAAACATGCGGGCATTACTGCGGAACAATCTTAATAACGACTGAAATCGCCGTCGACGGAAATCACTCGGACCGAACGTCACGGATCCAGCCACCGTGTCAGAATGTCCACGGAGAATTTCCCACTCTCGTCTTATTAAATCCCATAGCGAGCCTGCCGAGATTTCGTGATGAGGGGCGTTTTTTCATCAGTCCCCACGTGTTTTCTACTGGTTTCCTATCGGCCCCATTGGGTGGCCAGTGCAGCTGACGCACGCCACGAGCTCCCAGCATTGCATCCACCCTACACGCCGTATGTATGGGGCTGCAGCCGTCCGGCAGGCACCATCCAGAAATGGCCCGTCCAGGACGTAGGGCAGCGGAGTCTACTCGATCAAGTCGCACTAGGCGTTGAAGCGCCCATCTATCCGGACGAGGGGGCCGTCCCCGCTGATGGCACCCCAAGTGGAAAAAGCACACCTGCCATTGGATAGCACACTTTATGTGTACTCTAACAGGTATCTATATAAAAATGAGTGGCGACAATGACATTAAAGTATGCAACTCGTGGCATGTTAGGGTCTCCTATTACCACAAACAACTGCACTTATTTATAAACGTGCGAGTCATTTGTTAGCCAATAACTGTGAACGTAGCTTCTCGCCAGAAAAAGAAAAAAGCTGCTGCAATGATACAGTAAAATCCAAATCGGAAACGCGCTTATACGAGCATAGATAGACATTGCAAGAATAAAAATACAGTTAGTTTGGGTAGCTGATAAAGCCAGCGGACCACACATTTAAGCATTTATTTCAGTTAACAAAGTAATTACTCATCCCTACCTGACATTGAAGGGCCACCAAACACGCCACTGTCGGTCCCACCGGGTAGAGAATGAGGACTCATCCGTAAAGATGATTTGACAAAAATCATCCAATGTTCTGAGGCTCGAGCGAATTCACACCTCTGCCAGCGCTGCCTGTCAGTTAGAAGCAGCCTTTGTGCTGCCACGCAGTTCTCCAGTCCCGCTTCCTTGAGACGACGCCATATTGTGTCACAGGAAAGGCTAAGATCCAGCTCGGCCCAAATTTCTCGTGCGCTCATCAAGGGGTCTGCTACTGCCGCGGCTACAATTAGTAGGTCTTCTTCTTCTTCAGTTCCTCTCGGCCGACCAGAACGATGAGCATCAGCAATCCTGCCCTCGTCGTCCCGAAAAGCCAGAATAATTCGACTCACGGCTGTTTTCGATCTCCCTGTACGGCGGGATTTCACGCTGTGACACCCCTTCCATGAAAAGCCCTGCGATTAATCTTCTTTCATTGATCGGAACTCTAGGCAGCATTTTCGCAGAATAAAGAGCGTGCCAAGATGAGTTAGTTAATATACGACGTATTGCATATCACTGACAGCTTTTGATCTTTGCTGTCGAACATCGAAAAGAGGGGCATATTCACTCCAAATGGCAGAGAACGGCCCGGAACACGTGGGCAGCCGAACCTGATGCGAAACGCTATCTGGAGAGTGACCTGCTCAACCAAGAGGAACGCGCGAGCTCCGTCCCCAATCGCAGTGGCTAAGGCAGCTGAAGCAGAACTGCGGCATGCTGACGAAGCATCAACTTGCGCCCCTGGCGCCGGTTCCAATTATCGGGAGTGTGCCGGATGAAAGCGAGCAAAAAAGACATGATTGCAGGCACGAAGGGCACGCATGCGCAAAGCGTGGCTCTATAATGGAAGGCGCAGCAGTGCAAATCGGCACTCGCTCCGGTGCCCCGCACACTTTTGCTGCCGACTGCATGTTTCGAAACACAGCGTGTGGATGGCGTTCCAGCTCTGCTCTATGGAATACACAGTTACGATACGAAAATCTAGATGGCGCTTCAAACAACGGGAGGCGGACTGAAGTGAGTGAGGGAAGTGCCCCCTTCCGCAGGAGTTCCACAACTGAGGTAATCAGTAACGTTCGCTACGCCACCGCTTCAGAAGCTGGTATTGAATAGGTGTGTCGCGAACTTTTTTAAACAGGATTTTTAAATCGAACTTTCGGGGTTCGACGAACGTTTGAACTTTTAATTAGATTCGGCCGGTTCGACTTTGTGGACAGTGTGGACAGACCTTGAAGCATGTCTAGGTTTGGAGAATTTTTTTTTATGCAAAGGGTTATTTTAATTTTATGAACAGTTGCAATTAAAAGAAACTAATTCTAATCACTAAAGAAGTTAATAACTTAGTTTTTTGTACCGTATTAACTGAAATAACCAATCAGTGCTGCCCTTAATTCATCCCTTAGCCAAAGTCAACTGGCCAGCCTGTCGCGAGCGCATAGCAGTCGAACCTGAGTCGAACCTTTGTCGAACTTTTCACAAGGTCGAAAAAGTCGAACCTGGTCGAACTCGAACCTCCACCGGTTCGCGACACCATTTGACCATTCGTTGTAAAGGAGACCCCACAAGTTTAGCGCCGTGCGTATAGCCATTTCCGGTCGAGATACGACGTAGTGCGTATAGCTGTACTAAAAATGTAAAGCTATACGCACTCCGCGTGCAAAGCTTTGCTCAAAAAAAAAAAAAAAAGAGCACTTTTGAATAAGACAACAGTTAGTGCTGACATTTTTGGCATTTGATTCGAATCGCCAGCGCTACATCTGGGCGGAGAATGAGCGCTCGGCGAAGCGTTTTGCGGTGAAAACAATACTAACTTTTGTTTTGCGGTGGGGACACGCTGCCATTATCTGAGGGCCCATCAGAAACTTTGCCAACCTTTCACTGCCGCGTGTGCCTTGGAACGATGGTAGAACACTTATGTTGAAAAGAATCATGCTTGTGTATACTCCTCACCTGAGAGGCAATTGGTGCGTGGCCACAGCGACCCGAAAGAGCAACAACCCGCAGAAGCAACACGCAAAGCGTCCAGTCCGGGTTCAGCCAGAGCAGCCCTTACGATTCCGAAACTTTGCAATGTCCTGGTTGCCAGAGTGCCAGTGTGGGCGATGCTGTATTTAGGCTCAAACTCCCGTAGGCCGGGAGCATTTTGTTTAGTTTTAGTTTACTTTTGATCAAATAGATTTCTTTAAGTATCTTTTTTATTATTCGGTGTCTTTAAAACATACTGCGTTTCATGGCGGTTGTGGTATTTTGGAGCGAATCACGGACAAAAGCTCACCGAATTTTCCACGGCACTCGTGCCCACGCGTGCCCACTCGCGGCGTACAAGCGAGTTCGTTTCGGCAGGCACTCCACGAGTGGTTGCACTCTCCGAGTTCCTTTCAGCGCATACGCGTGCATGCACTCGCTGCACCGAGAAAAACGAGAGTGCGCCAAAATGCAATCCCGTCATGCCTCGCGCCTCGCTCCGGCGAGGCCGGCGAGGAGCGGGAGCAGACGACGAGGGTTCGTCTGCTGGTCTGCTACGATGTGTCGCGGAACCGAAAAGAAAAGAAAAGTAGCTTTTCTGACAGAAATCGCGTCCCGCGGGCAACGGAATCAAACGCGAGCTTGAATTGTGAGCGTCTGCTATTTCGTAAAGGAAGAAATTGACAAACCGTGCTTCATTTGGAGGTTTTAAGTCGCTCTGTTGCCGTACAAACGCTGCAATATACCAGTGTGTCAAGAAATGCTCAAAACAAACGCATCAGCGGCCCCCGAGATGTTTATCACCATCCGTGTGTGGGTGAAAAATTGAACATTTGTCGACAAAGCCCCCCAGCAGAAACCTCTGACTGCCCAATAAGCATCAGAGAAAGCTAAACATAGTGACTTTACCCGAGGCTTGGGCAACATCATCACGTTTAACATGTACCTACGTCAGCTAACTTGCCGCGTCGTTTTTTGTTTGAGAAAGCTCTCGTTCTCGACGCCTTCACCAAGCCTAATATCTGATCCACCTGTAATGACGGTCGAAATCGAAAGTCCCAGGAAAAGTTTTGCTGGATATTCCAACAGTCGCTTTAAGCCGTACCCTTTCAGCGGTTCGCGCAAAATACTATGCCTCGAATGGATCAAGCTTCTGCTCGGACAGCATCATCAGTTTTCTTCAGTGTAACTTGAAATATCGGAACCAGCTGCTTT
>JAZHYW010038856.1:0-21378 GCA_037355805.1 Ixodes ricinus | reverse complement strand
ATGGTGGGGGCTGGGGAAAAAAAATAAGCTGCATGTACAGCTCAGACAGGTTCCCAGCCAGGCACGTAGCCAGTGGGAGGGCCCATGGGGCCCGCCCCCCCTCCCCGAAATCTTCCATTTTGCTGGAACCTGCTCGTCCCCCTCCCCTCATACAGCATTTTATCATGGGCGGCGTCCCCCGAATCAAAATCCTGGCTACGTGCCTGGTCCCAGCACCACAAAAATTTCAGCAGCAGCGGCAATGCGAGTACACACACAGGTTATACATTTTATACACATTAAAAAAAAAGTTAAACAATAATCATTTAATAAAGAGGATAGTGAATACAAAACCAAAAGCAAACAAAACAGAAAACATTATACAAACGCAACTCTAGTGTAACTATATCACTCGTTACACAAAAATAAAACCGTAATTCTTTGAGTGAAAGAGTTGTTATAATTATGTGGTGTAAGGTTAAGCTATTTAGTACCTTCGGGAGGATTATTTTGATTCTCTAAAGACCACAATTGGAGCGCGATATTTCAATTAACCGGTGGTCAGAATTACGAGCTGAATAAATTATGCTTCTTTCCTGCAGTGACACTAGAGAAATAAAACCGTATATCGCCTCTGCATACTACTTTATATTTGGTGCATGACTTAGAGTTGTAGAATGTAAGGATTTTCATGACATTCAGATTGTAAAACTGGGTTTCTGTGTGAAAGTCATAGCCGACATTGCAAATGATTCTTAGATCTTTCCTTTGCAAGATATGCATTTTCTGAAGGTTCGATTTTGTAGTTGTCCCTCAAATCAATTAACAATAGTTTAGATGAGAACAAAATAATGACTGGCACAGAAGTAGTTTAACACTGAGTGGAAGAATATAAGAATGCCGATACTGTTAAACCTACCACGTCAAACTTAGCTTTGATGTGATGTAATCAACGAGGCTATCCCAAAACATATTTCCGTAAATAATACACTCCTACTGACTTACATTATCTTCCAACCTCAATTGGTGAAGAGTACATTATGATATTGGTTGAAATTTCAAAGAATTTGTTTTTAGGTCCAAATAAAAAGCCTTTGTCTTAGTTGTGTTATATGTTTAGCAAGTTTGCGTTTGCCCTTGATTAAAACTCTGCTAGTACGTTGTTTCGAAAGACGGCTACCTCATCCCTTGTTCAAGCAGATACGAGCACACTGGTGTCGTCAGCGTAGATACAACATTTTGTTTGCTCGTTTATATTTCCTAAATTGTTGATATTATTACGGTGTTGTTGTTGAAGGAGTAGTCCAGCAGTCAGTCTCTGGCGGTCGGCTTTTATTTCGGACTGCCGGGCTCAGCTCGAGCTGTCGCGTGTCCTAGCCATTTTTCTGGCGCCCTCTTTCTCTTCTTCTAGGTAACAGTATATACACTAAAGAGTAACGGTCCTAAAATACTTCATTGAGGCACCCCGAACTTAGATCCTTTACATCTGATAAATAACCGTTAATGTGGACATACTGCCTCCGGTGGCTCAAGTAGCTCTTTAGTAGTGTTAAAGCCTCTCCTCTGATGCCGTATATTTCGAGCTTTCAAAAGAATAGTTTATTGTTTCGGTAATCAAATGTCTTGGTAAAATCTACATAAATACTGGGGACGATATTTTTGTTTTTAAAGTTGTCCAGTATAAACACTTTTTAATCAGATAAAGCTAACCCCATGGAACGATTTTTTAAAAACCCATATTATGATGCAGTTAAAATGCTATATATTTTAGAAAAGTTTACAGGACGATCATGCAGAATGCTTGCAAGGCCATTTGAAAACACAAAATGGGTAGAAATGGTCTATAATTTCCGAAATCGTTTTTATTGCCCTCTTCATATGAACTGCCGCTTAAGCTACCTGTATCCTCGGGGGAAAAATCACAGTTTCTAAACAAGAATTAAAGATGTGAACTAGGCAAGGGCTAATTACTTCAATAACATGCTTAACTGGCCCAATTTGAATTCCTTCGTAATCACAGCTGCGGCTGTTGTTTGCTTTAATATATACGGATATTACTTCGGCCAGAGTAACGGGATTCAGGTAAATTGTACTCTCATTTTTATTTGAAATTCACCTACAAATATTAGTGTCCGAATGATTTCCCACCAAGTTGACAAAAAAATGTTGAAAGCATTTGCAAGAGAGCGACAAGATAACTCCATTCCGTTCACATAGAGTTTCTCGATGTTATTTGTCGAAGTTTAGGATTTATTACCGAATTAAGCCTTCTCCACAATATATGTGCAGTCAGCCCCCATTGAACAAATAAACTTAATAGCGTTTTCTGGCATTTTAATCTCCTTATTTAAGTTGTTTGTATAAGATTTAAAAATCCTTAGTTTATGTGAATTCCTTCACAATTTGTTTTTGTTTTTCCGTAGAGGTAACTTTTTTAATTTATGTTTTCCAAGCAATTCTGGAGTTATCCAAGGTTTCCGAGATTTTAATTGCCTCATAGACTGGTAGGGGAAATATTTTTCATAGAGTCATTTAAATTAGTCGACAGATATATCAAAAGCTTTCTCTGGGCTGGTTTCACCAATTACTTCACTCCAATCAATGTTGCTTAATTCAGCATAAAAAGTATATAAATAGTCACTCGTTGTAAATTGAAACCTTGCCCACATTTCTGGTACTTGTTTCGTCACACACTTGACGAATGCATACGAGTGTGGCAAGGTGATCACTGAAGTCACAAGTGACCACTCCACATTATACGGCAGATAATTCGAAGTTGTTATAAATAGGTCTATTAATGATTTAGAGCTCTCAATGATTCGTGTTAGTGAATCGATTACATATAATCAACAATTTGCTTGAATGAGAAGTTCCAGTTTTTTTTTGAAGAACTCTCAGTTAACATGTTGATATTAAAATTCCTCTCCTCCCCCCTCAAAAAAAAATATCACACTATACATATTTACTCTTACAAGCTAAAACGGTTCCTCCAAAAAAAATAATCATGATATTACCATCGGGAGAACGGTAAACAACCAAGAGAATATTTTTGTTAACCTTCAATGACTACTGGGTAAGTTGATTTAATGCTTCACCTGCAGCATGCAAAACTTAGAAATCCATTTTGTTCACCAGCAATTATTGCAAACGAAAATATATCTTGTAGTCATCTGTTACAGCCGAAAAGTCACTTGGTAATTCAGACAACTACCCTGGTTGCTAAGAATGCAACGCCGGCACCGCGCTTAGCAGTACGGTTTAGAAAATACGTGTCATACAGAGATACCATAGTGGGGACATGAAGCAGTGGTACAGCTGGGAATATGCTTATATTAATCACATTTGAACACACTATTTTATTACCTTTGTAGTCCATTTGTCAGCATTTTAAGGGTGAGGGAGCAAGCAGCAGCGACAACAAAGAAAAAATACTTTGAAAACCGCTCTCACCGAGAAGGTATTGCGGCGAGCACTATAAGCTTCAGATCATCAGCCCTAACGATTGGTTTTCAACTAAAGGCAGAAGAAATACATATACCAAAGCCAGAAAGTCCCAAGTCACGAACCTAGACTTAGACATTACGTTGGTGATTATTCGCTTACTATGACACGCTTATTTCAAGGTCGTTTACCGCGGTACTTGGATCAGCTGCATGAGTGACAATGCGTGCGGACAGTCGGTTCGGATCAATGCAATGAGTGACTCAGCGGCGACGCAGATTTTACATTGCAAAGAAAGCCGGACCAACGGGTAGCAAGATAAGGGCGTCTCGGGTAAAGTGGTCGAGAGATATAGAGAAAAAAAGTCCAAGAGGAAATGCAAGCATTGTTAAATTTTCCGGAGACTATGTATTCTTCCAAACCTAATCAATGCTAAGCAGTTGTCGTATTAGTTTAGCGACGATAATGATGCATAAAAATGGACCTCCGGAAATTCCTCACCAGGAAGGCGTTTGCACTTTATTTTTTATTTACAAGTGACGTCAACAGAAGGCACCAAAGTTAGCAGAAAACAAGAATCATAAAAACAAATATTTTATAAAGCACGACTCCAATGCACGAAGCCTCCAGTCATCGGGGCTGATAAAACAATGATGCTTAAGTAGAAACGCGGAACACCTTGATGGATAGACGATAAACACTGGAAAGCTGCTCCACCATAAATTACTCCCCATCTTAACCTGATCTAACCAACAAAAATCTCACGTGATTTGTTCGTTGGTGTCGATTTCTAAGGTTTCCGAAGTCCGTTCACAAAAGAAAGTCAAGGAAGTCACACAACGCAACAAAGGAACGATAGAAAATGGTTTATACACTCACATATTGCACTTGGCTCTCGTCTTGAGGCAGCAGGTCGCACACTCGCGCCCCTATCTCGCGCGGTTCTCAAACTGCCGATGACAACTTCCGTACTCGAACCTTGAACCGCAAATCCCGCGCCTTTAAGCGCCTATATTCACTTTGTTAAGAGTTTTCCCTCCATCCGAGGAGCCAATCAGATATCGCTCTTTTTAGACCAATGGGAGCCACGCGGTACAAAACAAACATATATAATACAAAATCCAATTAAGAAAGGACACGTGCACATACCCCCGAAAACTCCCAAAAACCTTCGCCCTAACTGTCGACCGTCAGCCGGACACCGCTTCCAGGAAAAACCCTCGTCGGGGTGCAAGAACAGTACCGACGCTTCTTCTCAAAATAAAAAGGGCTACAAAACATCGAAGGGCCCCGCTGCGCTCGAGCGAGGCACAGCGCATGGTACGCTCCCAGAGCGGGGGTCCTCGAGGAACAATAAGACGGGGGACACGGGGGCCGCTCCGTGGCGACGACAAACCAGCCCCGGCGACTCCGCGCAATTGGGGCACTCGCGAAGCAGTAAAAGTAGAAGTAAACAAATATATTTTCTTTCCTGAGTAACGCTAGCAGCGCAGCCTATTTCACAATTTATTTAACAAATGAGATGTACAGCCGATTATAGTCCATATATATGTGTGTGTCTGTGTGTGTGAATCCTGCAGTGCCGGCTACTCCTCGACGACCGTTATATAAAACTATATTGGAACAAAAGAAAACGCAAAAGCAACAACACACACATACACAAAAAGCAGATTGCGGAGGCCGCGGCTTACACGCCCAATCGCGCAACCCGCAGTCCTTGGTTACGTTTATCGCGATCTGTGGGGTCCCCACAAGCTGGACCCTTCTTACTAAATGTTTGATGTTTTTGTCGTTGTTTCTTCTTACTAAAGGTTGTGTTGTATCGTTTCACACGCGTGGAAATTCAGCAAAACGTTAAATACTAAGTCGGATGCTTCCATAATCTTAGTGCTGTGGTTTGTAGAACCTTTGGTCCTACATATTTTTGTTATATCGCACAATCCATGGCTTTAATAAAGCGTTGAATCTTGATTGGAGATGGGGGTTCATTAGCAAATTAATCCGACTGATCGCCCCCTTTAATAGACTAATCAATCAATAAATTCATTAATTGAATATTCCCCAGTCATATTACATGAAAGACGTTAAAACTACACATCTTTTATTATTTTTACTATGTCATAAATGGCATATTGCATTCTCTTCCTTTTTCTTTTCTTTTGTTTTACAACTTCTCCACAAAGTTGGCTCCGCTGTTTAAAAAAAATACACAACACCGCAATGATATTGATGAACCCGAGAGTCAGTGACCTCGCCCACTCCCCCCCCTCCCCCGGCTCGGAAATTTCGGGGGGGGGGGGGGCCGCGGCCCCTTCGGCCCCCCCCCTGTGTACGCCACTGGTTGTACTACCCGAAAAGGGAATGCGGACAAGAAGGTACACACGACGTTTCGGGCGGACGCCCTTCTTGAAGTCATTCGCCTTATTGTAATTTACTGCAATCTTCATAAGCAATAACTTTACTCCTCAAGTGCACAAAAGGTGGTTCATTTCGCTCATATTTCCAGCCTACCTGCTGTTTCTCTGAGCGGAATCGGTTTTTAGTGACCGAAGCGAGGACTTATATCTGGCACTTCGTTTGGCGATCGTGGCTTGACCGATCGGAGGTCGAGCCACGGTCGCAAATCTTGAGCTAGTTAACTACCATAAAATACCAAGCATGCACCAATACCACAATAAGCACCGACCTAGTACCTTTGAAATATTGGAAAATTAAGCATAGGACATATTAAACGCCGACCCTTGAATTCTGAGTGCACCTTGAGAACCGAAATGCCACCCGCGGCAGCCGCTTCTCCGAGCTCACCGGTGCATAATGGGGAAGCTAGTCACGTGTGCGCCTAATGCAGGGCGGGGAAGCCCACCACATCATGCGCCCCTCGTGCGTTTTTGCTTTCAGACCTAACAAGCGCCTACCCACCAGTTTTCCAAGATTGTCTTCA
Organism: Ixodes ricinus; assembly: GCA_037355805.1. Classification (NCBI taxonomy): domain Eukaryota; kingdom Metazoa; phylum Arthropoda; class Arachnida; order Ixodida; family Ixodidae; genus Ixodes; species Ixodes ricinus. Next base: position 15,017 of record JAZHYW010038856.1, on the reverse strand, counting down.
ATTGTGTGTGGGCACTTGCACGGTATTTTACGGATAGGAAGTGACCGCATTCTCATAAGGGTGTAGAGCAGATGAGGCCAAATTACTCATTTATTGTCATCAAAATATATTACTAATTACTTTTTTAAAAACGACTAAAATGTAATTAAATTACATTAAAAATTACAACTACACGAAAGTAAGAAATTACAATTACAAATTACCGTATAAAAGTGATGATATTACTTTCAAATTACTGCTTCATGTATTTTAAAGGGCGAGCTAAACAAAAATAAAGAACACACTCTGCTCTGCATTTGCAAAGTAACAACCGTCAACCCCAGATCAAGCCAGTCAGCAAAACCAAAGACATATAAGGCAAACCAACATGCCCTTCCTAACCGAACCGACTGACCCTGCGTCTGTCCGTGTTGTGAATTCACGTTCTTCCGAAATACCTATTGCGCACGCTGTCGATCCCCGTTTGCGTCTGGGTCGGGATTGTCTTGCTATGGATTATTCCTCTGGGCTGTGTCTTCGTTGTGTGAACTTCGGGGCAAGATAATCTTGAAGGGGGACGAAAGCCATGTTTGGGGAAGCCTATTCTCAGCCACAGAAACACAAACCCAGCAGGATTTTGGTGGCATGACCCTCTAGTCCGACCTAGAGTGCTTTCAAGCAACGTGCACACAAAGACACCCGGTCCGACCGCCATAGGAGCCTGCAACCACAAACGAAAACCGCATTTGTCGTTTCTTCTAGAGCCTAGCTTTTAGGCGCCCATTTCCGGCTGGTGAGTAGCGTCGCCGTTGCCGTCGCCCCCGACTCGGCGAAACCGCTCGCTGCATTATGGGACGTTTCCAATAATGACGTCAACCGTCACGTGTGACGTCACTCGTAACCGCATGTTGCATAATGGGACGTTTCCGGTAATGACGTCACACATGACGTCACGTGTGACGTCACTCGTGACCCTCGTGACGTCACGAGGGTCACAAGGGCCATGAGTGACGTCACGAAGGGCACTCGTGAGGGTCACGACGAAGGTCACGACAATCACTGTGAAGGTCACGACCTTCACGAGACCTTCACGAATGACAACTCGAAGGTCACTAGGGTCACCAGTGACGTCACGAGGGGGAGGAAGGAGGAGGAAAGGGGGAGGAGCAGGACAGGAGGAGGGAAGGAGGAGAGGGTACGAAGGAGAAGGCGGCATACCCTCCTCTCCATACCTTCACCTCCTTCTCCTCAAGAGCTGCAGTATAATTCGGCATTACTGGGAGTTGTTACCGTCTTTCATATTTTCCCTATTTTTTAAAGGCACTTTATTTTTTTTGCAAATGCAGGCGTTTTTTTGTTCATTTCTCGGCAAATAAGAAAAATGCCTGAAATATCAAAAAGTAGTTACTATTTTAATTACAATTACCGCCACTAGGGCAATTCATTGCATTACTAAATTACTTGCATCAGAATAGTAATGAGATATAATTCAAAGTACTCTCAAAGGTAATTTAATTACTGTAATTCAATTACAGTAATTTCATTACTGTCACGTTTGGTGAAGTGCATTCGATGATGAGGAAGGAAGGTATGGCGCGGCCGGCTTTGAGCGTTCTGTTTAATTTTAGTTTGTATAGTGTGCTTTTTGTTATGTTCTTTTCCTGCTCTGCATCTTGACTATACAAGTGACTAAGAACAGAACTTCATTTGTCGACCGAGTCATTGTGCTTGCATCAAGACGAACTAGCCTGGCTTTCTGGGCTTATACTTTTTGTTTCATTACCCATGCAGGCTTCAGTTGTCACTCATCAAAAGAAAAAAGAAATTTACTAAGTCTGACTCTTTCTGGTGTGCAGGTATCCGTGGCAGTAAACTCTGCTGAGTCAATATATATATGATTTTTATCACCGAATTTGCCTTGTTTTACCAAGCTGATCCACGACTATTTGACTAAGGTGAAACAGAAAATCCAGATTCTTCACCTGGGTCAGTTTTCATCTCTCACAGACACAATTTCCTGCTTTTTGTGTTCTTGTGGCAGGCGTTTGTTGCCTCTGTGCAGCCAAAGCATCTGTGTTAGACTAAGACTGGGTTCTTTTGGATACGTGCAGGTGTTCTTGGCAGAAAGTGGTTGCCAATCAAGAGCAGGAGCTTGGTCTTGGCCACCCAGGTCAAGTATTTTCAATCGAACTATTGCCCGCCTATATGAGTTTTGTGTTCCATTCCTCTTGGATTCCATTTCCTGTGTGCTGTGGTCTTGAATTAGTCTTTTATTGTCTCTCTTCTGCAAAAACACCTGAGTTCCACTAAGACTGGGTTCTTTCTGAGACATGTAGGTCTTGGTGGGGCATGCACCAGCCAGCAGGGGCAGAAGTTTGCTCTTGGCAGCTCATGGCAAGTGTTTACAGGGAGAGTGATTGATGCCTATCTGGGGTTGTGTGTTACATTCCTCACAGACACTGTTTCCTGTCTTTATATTGTTCTTGTGTTCACGCTTTTACTGCCTTTGCTGTCACTTCTGTACAAAAACACCTCTGTCACGCCGTGACGCTGAGCCCGGGTCCCTTTTGGGTCGCATGGCCAGACCGCTGGCGTCCGGCTTATCTAGGGAACGGCGACTGGAACAGGCAGTCGAGAAGCAGGTTGACAAACTTAATGAGAGGTTCGTTACATAGCGAAATCTCTGGTAGACGATGACCGTTCTTGGAGCGGCCGGTGGTTTCGTTGACCCCTGAAGGAGAGTAGGAGACCGTGGGCGGGGCTTCGCGAAGGGCGACCGAAGGCAGTTGGACAAGCCGGGAGGCCACTGGTCGGTGAAGCTCTCCCCAAAAGGATCATAACGTCTGGCAAAGACAGGTCGACGGGCTTCCCACGCACTCGCACTCAAGTGGGCTTTGGACTTCACTGTAAACTGGAGTTTTTCCAAGTAAAATGCAGGAGGCCAAGGTTTCACTAATTCATAAAGCGGGTGATATAAATTATCTTGGTAACTACAGGCCCGCCTCAAGCTTGCCAGTTTCTTTTGGAAAGGAGTGGAAAAATCATTTATAAACTCTATATATGTTTTGTGAAAAACACTCCATTCTCACTCCCACCAATATGAATTTCGGAAAGGATGTCCGAACGAGTTAGTCTTGCTCGCTCAAAAAAAGATTGTTCTGAACAATATTAAAAATAAGCTCCTTACATCAGGAATCTTCATAGCTTTTCAAAGGGTTTTGATCCTTTAAATAACCAGACCTTGCTACAAAAATTACAGCTTTATGGCACAAGGGGTATTGCCCTAAAACTATTTGAAAGCTACTTGAAATTCCGTCATCAAAGTGTCAGTACAAAAAAATGCCGCTCTGACTCTAAAAAACAAAACGCAGGCATTCCACAGGGCAGTATTTTAGGACCCCCTTTTTTAATATCTATAAAAATGTCATAACAAACATTGATAGTAAAGCAAGCATGATAATTTATGCAGATGGCAACTCCATATTGTTTGAGGATCCGAGATTTCTGAAATTATAGACACAGGTAAGTTATATCTTGAAAAACTTAATGTGGGGACAACTTTAAATTCGGTAATTATAAACCGTAATAAAACAAAGGCTGTAATTTTTAGGTCGAAGAGAGTAAAGGTTATCCATAATCAAGCTCTCACGTTAGGCTGATATGGTATTGAAATTGTACAAAATGTCAAGACGTTTGGTGTAATTTTCAAGGAATACATGGGATGGGTCGAAATACCGAATATAATAGCTAAAAGTTATCAAAGCTAGAAAGCATAATTTATAAGTATAAAACAACCTTTGCCCCCTCTGTGCTACGAGTTCTCTATAACTCTTTGTTTTATGCTACTTTTAATTACTGACTTATGGTATAGGGTAATACTACTGTTACAGATATTTATTGTCTCCTTGTATTACAGGAAAAGGTTAATTCGAATTCTAACCAATCAAAGATATGACAGCCACACGGCACCTCTCTTTTGAAAAAATAGGTATTGTTCAATTAACAAATCTTTAGGAGTATTAACCTGTCCTTGCATACAAGACCGCATTAAACAAGCCAGACAGCACTCTCCTTTTGCTTTGTTCTTTACAATCAAAGAATGCTTCATATGTCCTCCGTCGTGCCTGTGCCTGGACTCTCCCGCGTTTCAGGACAAACTACGGGAACCAGACTGTTAAATTCCAACTCCCCAAAGTATTAAACAGTATAACATCATCGGGTATAAAACTTGAGAATGTGTCAAATAAATTCGTACGTTATCCCTTTGTCTCCCCAAGGTAAATTTTAATAGATAAATTATGTGCGCGTAATGTTGTTCTTTTCTTCCAGTTGTTTTTTGATATTGATATAAATAAGTTCCGTGCTGCTTCTGCTGAGGGAGGAGGGGTCTCTGTCAAGCAGTTTCGTACTGCTTTTTTTTCACCCTCCTCCCTCTCTTCTTCGTCTGAAGAGAAATCAAGAAACTTTGAATTTGAATGTGAATTTGGAAGGCCCCCCTTCCCCCCCCCCCCCTCTTCCGAATTCAAAATGGAATTTAAAATTTACTGGGAAGAAGAATTCCAAGTGCTGCGGAGTGGCTGTTCCTTAATAACTAGATGGTTTCCCACAGAAAGCAAGTGCTGTTCATCCGCGTTCTCTTGTGACGGACAGATGCCTTGGAGGCAAGAGACGTATTGTCCCCACCAGTGACGGATTCGCCGCCGTAAAACTCAGACGCTTTGACGGGTCGTTACACCTGTGCTGCTGTGCTGCTTGAGTAGATATGGTGATTTAAGGGAAGTCTCCATGGTGGGGAACATATAAATAAGAATAAATTGACTTCCACCTGAAATGGAGTGCGATTCGCGCCCTCTAGGACACTTGTGGCCGCTGAAAACGTCCGCCTGGTCTGAGTGTCGAAATCAGGACCCCTCCAAAACTAGTCGAACACTCTACCAACTGACCTAGTCCGGGGTTAGCTGTCAGTAGGGCAGATGGATGTTAACAGTGGGCATCAGTCATGATCGTAGCCACCGCAAAAAGCGAGATCAGACTAAGGTCGGGCTTCTGATATGCGCAGGTACCTACAACAGAAGGCTGCCGATTGAACATGGGACAGTTTGTGGTTCCGGCAAAGGTGGTGTTCTTTGAACAATGTGAGCTAGACTCTCTTGATGAACCCGGCGTGCTCCTTATAAATAAGGGAAGTCAGTAAGTTCACAAACTGATATAAAATATCTTATATAAGTAGTGACTAGTTTCGAAACCCGTTAGGTGGCAATACAATCCAGCTTCATAATATTTCCTAGTGCAGTAACTGGATAACAGTGGCACGCATGCGCAGCTCAATATAAAAATGGCGACTGTGCTCGAGGAGTGTACGCTAGAAGAGCAGCATGCTGTTGTGCGTGTTTGTAGGGTAAAGCGGCTTCCTGCAAAAGATATTTATAAGGAAAATGTTTTCTGTTTACGTTGAGAGTGTTTTTTGCGTAAAGCGGTACACAACTGGGTTCGGAAATTATCCCTAGGGCGATCAAATGTTGTTGATGAGGAGTGAACTGGTCGTCCTGTTGAGATTGCGACAAAAGCAACAGCGCGGCGGGTGGAAGAAGTGATTCTAATCGACAGGAGAGTAATAATAGACCGCATAACAACTATAATAGGCTATTCTCATGGTTTAGCCTACACCATAATGCATAGATGTCTTAACTTTCGAAAATTGTGCTCACGGTGGGTGCCCAGACAGCTGATAGAGGAACGCAAAAGGAATTAAATGGGCCTATCCATGCAACATTTATTTCGGCTTGTTAAAGAAGACATCTTAACAACGATTATTACTGGGGATGTATCTTGGGTTCATCACAACCAACCTGAAGCTAAGCGTGCTTTGATGCAATGGAAGCATCCTTCTTCACCTTCAACTGAAAAATTCAAGGTCACGCCCTTAACTGGCAAGGCTATGCTTACAGTGCTTTGGGATTCTCACTGAAGTGTTTCTTGCGCTCATTTTTGAATTGAGGTCAAACTGAATGCTGAGTCGTACTGTGAAATCCTGCTGAAGCTTCGGGCAGCAATTCGCAGAAACACGTCCAGGCCTATTGACTGCAGAAATTTTGCTCTATCGACGACAATGCCAGGCCTAATGCAGCTCGAATAACCCAGGAGACGATTGATAAATTTGGGTGGTAACTTCTTGAACATCCGCCTTATAGACAGTACTTGGCCCCAAGCGACTATCACTTGTTTGGTCCGCTAAAAACTCACCTTGGCGGAAAATGTATCGAGACAGATAAAGATTTAAGCTATGCACGCTGATCTAAGACAGCAGCTCCAAAGAGTTTTCCGCAGGAGGTATTGGGGCACTGGTAAAGATATGAGATAATTGTGTCGAATGTCGGGAAGGATATGTCGAGAAATAACAAGATTTAAATTTGGTATCCTGCACCATTTTCTGAAAATCTTCTTTTGTGACTTTCTGACTTTCCCTCAATAATATGTTGTGTATAATGTAGACTTGTGTTGCACTTTTGAGCCCACTGGCAAGGACCTGTGGTTATAAGTGCATCTCGTTCTTGCATATACAGGCAACATCTGGATAGTCCCATGATGCCAAAGGTAGAGCTGCCGACATATTTTTATATATATTAAAGAGTTGCCATTAATTTATTCTTGTTTTCTCACCCTCTAAGCTTGCTAAAGAAAAAGCTACAGAGCCAGAGGTTAAGAGAAATATAGTTTACTAAAGGAATAATTGATCACAGTATTTCACAACTTATACTCAATGCAGTGATGTTGTTAGATGGGACTCAGTGTGTTCGTGGGACCTGTTAGGCTTGTGTGAAGACTTCAGTGTAAACGGTTTTTTATGGGCATTCATGTTGTAAGAACGTTACAGCTCATATGATGCTAATGCGATTGCAGCCAAGGTCATGTGGGGCTCTGGAAAACTGCCAGACCAGTCTGCTCCATGAATGGCCCACAGCTGTGCCCGCAGGCGCATTCCATGGGAGAATCTCTAAGTGGCTGCTGCTTTGCGGCATTCTATCTTACTTATTCTAAAACTTCTGTGCTCGGTATCTCAATTTTGAACCCAAAACTGTGGGCTGCCTAAAAGTGCACGAAAGAAATTGTGAACAGCCAATTATCGCACAGTACTTCACATGATCAGTTTTATGTGTTGCGTGAAGATTGCTCTCTGACTGATGTGCGAGGAGCTCTGTTCAATGCTTTATTCCCCGTGCTTCGATGCCAGATTTCTTTTCCTTCATCAAGAACGCTGAGGTTGAATTACGATCTATTGTTGCACAGAAGCTTTAGTAACTGAAACGTCTTGAGGAGCAAAACACCAGTTACTATGAGGCTATATCTCGACAGAAACAGATAGTATGTTAAGGTTTCAGAAATTGCACTAGCAAACAAGTGCCTCGACATATTCTTTTTAGCAGGGCACTTGCAACCACATATGTTTTTTATGTGTCGAGGAAGCTTTCGAACTTGGGAATCCTAGACATTTCTCAGCTCTGAAAAATGTAAAATTTGTTAGAGCACGGAGTATGTTTAAAGGCATATCAGTCTCCTAATGCAGTTTGCATTGTTGGTGTTTATGAAGCAGAAAACCTTCTTGTGTTGAACTGTTCTAAAGTTTCTTCCGCAGCGAATAATATTTTTTGCTTACCGTGCTCTTCCGAAGAGAATATGAACGGGCATTCTTTGGATCACGACGCAATGGCCCGTTTTATTTGAAAACAGTTTTTCGCTTTCTTCACGCAAGCCGTTATTTCCGGGAAGCTCCTCATTCAAGTGAAATGTCATCTTCACAAATATGCTCGTGATATGAAAAAAAAATCGTAAAGCGTCATATTGATGTCTTTTTCCACATATTTTCAGAAAACGAAGGTACGTTATTTTAACGGAAAATGCCTATTAAGAGCAAGTCAGTATTTTTTTTTACGAAATATTTTTTTTTACAATGTACGGTGTGGGATAATTGATGCAGTAAGATTTTATTTATTTTCTTGTGTTGCAACTATAATTTAGAACATTCTGGAGGCCTGGGCAGAGCGTGAAAAAAAGTGAGATCACCTCCATCGTCTTTTTTCTTGCGACCAAACGCGTGTATCAAAAAGGACAAAAAAAAAGAAAAGGCAAGCAACAGCAGACACAATTTTGCACAAACGTTGAAAACGACAGGGAAGCATCGCGATTGGTTCGTAGAAAAAGAACAACACTCTTAAAAATGTCTGTACGTCTACTTTCACGCACAATACTTGAGAGCCAATCACCGCAACTTGCGGAAGCAGCTCAGCGAATGACGATGCGGAAACTATATGTTTAGACCAAAAACGCAGTCTGAGTTGTGACATTAAGCAATGCAAAACGTCACGCTTGCATTGCTTAATGTCACAACTCAGACTGCGCTTTTTGGTCTAAACATATGTTTCGGCAGTCATTCGCCTGAGCTGCGATTCGTGTTGCGGTGATTGGCTCTCCGAGTGGTGCGTGAGTAGACGCACTGACATTTTTAAGAGTGAAAGTCATAAATTGTCTACTGCACAACTTAAAAAAATAAGTAATAAAGAGTGTACCGTTGCCTCTTCCAGAGGTTTAAGACAAATCGTTTACGAACCCCCTGAGAAAATTACCTTGTCGAAAGCAGATTCTCTTAATTTATATTGTGGGTGCACGTACTACACTCTAAGAATTCCTGCGCGTCTACTTACCCGCAAAACACTCGAAGAGCCAATCTCTGCGATCTACGAAATATGCTCAGCGATTAATGAAGGCGGAACATCCGTTTAGGCCTAAAAATGAAGTCTGCGCTGTAGCATTGCGCAATGCAAAGCATCATGCTTGCATGCATTGCGTAATGCCACAGCGTAGACTTTATTTTGAGGTCTAAACAGATGTTCCGCCTCATCATTCGCTGAGCTGATTTCGTGGATCACAGAGATTGGCTTTTGAGTGCTTTGCGGGTAAGTAGACGCGCCGACATTTCTTAGAGTGTAGTATGCACAGATGGTCTACGTTTGCGAGGCTGTGCAATGTGTAGGCATGTATGTTTGCGTGCTTGATGTGGGAAACGACTTTACGCCGGTGGGCCGTGGCGCCACCGGTGACGAAAGGGAACGCCGCATGGCTGGAGGGGGCAGGGGGCTCTGGAAGAGCAGTCGGTGCGCACAGTCCGAACCGTAAAAACACGCACACATACTTTCAGCATGCATAGGTCTCCCCCGCTGTGCTTTCTCTTCCAATCCCACAAACAAAAGTCAAAAACGTTCGTGCTCAAAAAAAAAAAAGAAATATGGACGGGTTTGTTTGTTTGCTCCCGCCTCGTAGACGCAAGACCCGTGCCCCGCCAGGGCTCTTCATGATCGCTGCAACCGTGAAGTCCGAGCCCAGCCCGCGGGCCGGGGCGGCCCGTGGCCCGCGGGCTGAACCGTACTTCCGCAGACCTGTATGCGCATACTCAACCTGCGTCTTCCCTCACCTCTCGTACTTCCGGACGTGCCTTCGTGGTCAAGTATCGGATCGTAACATACACTCTAAGAAAATCCCGTGGCGTTTAGCTTCCCCGCACAACCACTGGAGAGCCAATCACCGCAACTTGTGGAGGCAGCCTGCGAATCGACGATGCCGAAACATATGTTTAGACTAAAACGCAGTCTGAGCGGTAATTAAGCAATGCAGAACGTCAGCGCTTGCGTTCCCTAATGTCACAACTCAGATTGCGTTTAGTGTCTAAACATATGTTTCGGCATCGTCATTCGCTGAGCGTCCCATGTTGCGGTGATTGGCTCTCCGAGTATTGTGCGGCAAAGTGACGCATGGGCGTTTTTTAGGAGTGTAGTTATCTCATAAATAAATTTTTCGGTAGAGTTATGTGTCATACTGACTGTATCATCCTGTCTATACTCCGTTTCACGATAGCTTGGCGAACTGTGAAAGCTGCGGTCCCCGCGATCCAATAAGGGCGCCGGACAGGGCTCGTGGTAACACTCTATTCTCGGGGCCACCGAGGCCCCGTTACCACCACAGCAACAGAGCCCTCCGCGACAAAATGTAGTGCTAGGCTTCTATTCTTTTAACGACAATTGAACTCGTGCGATTCCATCTATAACAAGAAAACATGAAGAATAACAAATAAATATTCACACATTTATGAGTTTCAATTATATTTCAACCAAATAAAAACTTTCAACCTTTCCACTTTGGCGAAGAAGGGAGACCAGCGAAACTTTCACAACGGTGGGAATAAAGTAATGGCCGGCTGCAAGTCGGCAAGCTAGAGTGGAAAGCCTGGAAAGGTTGCCGCCGTCGCTCATAGATGGTGGCAGCTGTCTAGAACTTTGTGTCATCATTTGTTTGCTGGCGGACACGATACTGGGAAACTAGCCCTTAACAGCTCCGCTGTAAAAGCGATGGCACATCCCTGCCCGCTCGATTTTTTACGCCTTGTAGCGCCGTGGCCTTTGGCGATCGCCGGCGATCGAAGCAGTGTGAATCGGCCGCTTCCGCTCAAAACATCGCACTGTGCCCTGGCCTTAGCACCCGTCACAGATTCGCGGCTACGTTGAGCGTATGGTTGTCTCATGAACTGTTCCCGTAGCGCTCGCTATTCTCGCGGACGGATATGTTGCTGCGGTGGACGTTCCTCCGAAGTTGGTTGGTTTCGGAGCAGACGACTCTTGGCTAGCAGACGACAGCCGTTTCCTCCGGGCCCTCGCAGTTGGCGTGGTGACACCATAGAGTTATTATAACGTACGCTAGAGGTTCAAGTGGCGCTAGTGTGCTGACGCAAATTGAAGTAGACAGCAACCAGTCCAAAATTGACTTCCGGTAATCCATTTATATGTGGAAAAAAAGTGAGTGCATTTTCTCCCTGCGGTCGATCACAAAGAGCAAATGTTCCGAATAATTTGTACATACTAGGTAGCTTGGAACCTTTCTCAGTCAGGCCGACGAAATAATTGCTCAGTTACGGCGTTTCTTTTTCAAATTCACCGCATTAAAAAGGTGCTAAAGCGGCTTCGTATGTGTATTTATGTGCACTGTCGGACACTGTTAGCGTGAACATGATGTTGGCGCTTTTCAGCATGAGGGATATACGTGCAAAACGAACGAAAGACATCTGGAAACCAAGAGAAACGGCAAGAAAACGCAGTAACACGGGATCAGTAACTACCCCTGCATGTACGATCAAAATAAATTGAAGGCAACGTAATATATTTCGATTTTAAATAAGTAAGTACCGCTTTATTCTTTCCGCTCTGTGCGAAAATGCTTGTTTTACGTTCAAAACATCACTCGCACGCTCGAAATCTTTGAGAACAAGTACCCGATAAAGCTGCCCGGCAGAGAAAACAATACGAGGAGATAATCCTTTCATAGCCACGTGCTTTATTCTTTATTTGAATGTTTTTATCTGCTCATGCACGGCGGGGTCATTTTCATATAATGACAGGACTGGCCTATTATCAATAAATAAGCGTCACCGGGATGCTCGCGAGCCTGGAACTCACTCTATATTCCTTTCGATTGTTATTTTGATTTGAATAGTCGCTTGTTTTTACACACCTGCTGCGGAAGTCATGTTTAGGACTGAAATGTAGCGAAGTTAAACATCGTTCACTGATGAAGAAAAATGCGCTAATCTAAAGCAATTACACTTTTACAGTGTTAATCACGAAACATACTATTCGATACGACCCCAATAACCAAAGTGCTCTGCGTTATGTTCCGGCGAAGAGACAAAATGCACGCGCGTTTTCCCATAGGAATGCACAGGATCACCGCAAAAGTAGGCTGGTTGCGGTCTGCTTCAATTTGCGTCACGGAAGTTGCATAGACACTAGCGCCAGTTGAACTCCCCAGCGTACATTAAAATAACTCTATGGGTGACACAAATGCTCCCGTGACGTCGGGTCACGTATCTCGCTCCGACGCTCTTACTGGGTCGCAGGTCCCTAGCCTGTACAGTTCACCAAGTTATCGTGAAACGGAGAGTGTACACCAACACTGTGTTTCCAAACCTGGATAGGGCCAGCTTAACTTGGGAGACGAGAAAACGTAAAAAACCGAGATAGAACAGAGACAGATAGAGATGAGAGAGACCACCAGCAGTATCTCTATCTCTGTCTCTTCTTCTATCTCGGTTTCTTACGTTTCTCGTCTCCCAAGTTCAAGCTGGCCCCTATCCTAGTAATGCACCAACTAGCTCAACTCAAGCCCGTAACTCAGTTTCCAAACCTGCCCGCTTGCCCACATCAGGGTGGGCACTGCGTGCGCAGAAACCGAATTCGGGAGGAGTGAGGCGTTTGCAGATGCGTAGTACTGACAGCAGCGCCACCGCAGTGGCGCGACGGCATGAGATGAGTTGGTCTATAGGTCACGGACGTCGACGCGTTGCTATCTAGCGTTGCACACTCACGCCGGCGGATCAGCCTCTTATCATGGCTGTACTGCGAGAGCCAATAAATTTGGGGGGGGAGGGGTACGATGTCGTCAGGGGGTAGTTCCGTTGAACACTGCGTCGCCTGTCTGTCTCCTCCCGTCGTCCCGCGACACGACGTGGTGTCAGAAGTGGAATGAAGGCTTTTTCGTTCATTACATTTATTATCGTGTCGTCAGACATGCACTCGTGGGCAACAATGACGCGTCGCGACCCCCTTCGTGGCGGTCCTTCCACCGAGGAACTTCAACTTCGAAACATCCTCCCAAAGGCCATAATGAATCCTGGGATTCGACGACTGTGGGTACGCAGTGGGATTCATTGAAAGGTTGGAGGAAGTACAGGTACGAACTTTGTCGTACACTATGGGGAGGCAGGCCCGCAACATCTTCAAAACGTTCGGTCTCTACGGAGAGAACTGCAAAAGTACGAGACGGTCAAAAAAACGTTCGTCGCCCATTTTGTGGCTTCGAGAAATGTCGTCTACGAGAGCGCGTGCTTCCAGAGGCTCAACCAAGAAGGCGGGGAAAGTGTGGACCAGTGGCGCGACCAACTTGCATGAACTCAACGACCGCAGCGACTTCGCCGAATTCACAGCGCACGATCCGCACGGGGTTTCGAGGGACTCGCTGATGGCAAGTAATCATAAACCCTTCAAATGGATTTCGGCCTTACGCTTGAAACGGGCTTGACCAAAGCCTATCTCACAGAGACAATCCATCGTCACCAGCGGGGAGCACGGGCCAACACCAACTCGAACGGTGGGATGGAGCCGACGACCTGGGTCACCGAGCGGCATATAGGAAAACAGCCCGTTCTGACAGAACACCCAGTGGCACGCCCGGTGGGCGGCCTTCGCACCAGCAGAGGAGGCAGCAGCAGCAGCAACAGCAGCAGTGTTTGTATTGGGGACGCGCGAACCATTTCGGAACTCGGTGCCCTACACGTTCAGCAAGATGCACCCTCTGCAACGTAAGAGGACATTTTGCGGCAGCTTGCCGAGCCAAGGACGAGAGTCAAGGGGTAGGCGTTTCTTCACTCGAGTGAGGCCATAATACCTATTTTGTGTTACCTGTGAGCGGTTCGACGGCTGGATTTGCTCAGGTGTCCGTTAACGAAGTGACAGTGTCGGCAAAAATAGACTCGGAAGCAGATGTTTCCGTGGTTCCGTCTATAGCTTTCTGCGTTACCGGCTTGGTTAACGTATTCTTCAGTGGTGCTGACTGGCGCAGAAAACCAGCGTTTTCGTTTGGAAGGCACGTTTGAGGCGGACGTTGTTTAGAAGCACAAAACTACGAGAGAAACTCTCTATGTCGTAGAATCAGCAAACGCGGTGATACTAGGCTTGCAGCTATAGAGGCTCTTGGTTTGGGTAAATTTAGAAATGCTCTGATAAATAAAAGCTATAAAGACCTGTACCCTCAAACTCCGGCACTATGTCTGGCGAATACACAATTCGGTTGAAGGCCGACCTGGTACCTTTCGCCATTGTTACTCCACACGGAGTTCCCATTCTCTTAAGGATGCTGTTAAGACAAAGCTAGTAAAGATAGAAGCCAACGGGGTAATCAGGAGGTAGATGGCCCATTCAAATGGTGTGCAGGCATTGTGGCCCGCACTAAAACCCTTGGGCGGGGTTCGCATGCGTAGACCTAACGTCAGTTGAACAAAGTTGCCTTGCGCGAATGATCTATCCTTCCAAAAGTAGACGATATCACTCAGCTGGAGAGAGCCTCCTATTTTTCGCAACTGGACGGTAACTCGGGCTTCCACTAGAGTAAAGTTGGCAGAAGAAGCCAGCCGCTAACAACTTTAATCACCCGTTTGTCTCTACTCTTCCCACGGTTACAGTTTGGAAACAGCTCAGACCCAGAGTATCAGAAACGAATGGTTATGCACCGGCTGCCAAATTTATCAAACATGGCCGATGACATCTTAGTTTTCGGAGCCACAAAGGCTAAACATGATGAAAGTTTGTGCGCGGTTCTTGAAAGACTGGTTGCTGCCGGTTATTTCGCTTAATCAGGTAAAGTGTGCATTAGGTGTTTGCGAAGTGTTGTTTTCAGGAGATATGGTTGATGCCATGGGTATTAGGACACGAAAAAAGTAGAGACCACGAAAGAAATGGCTACACCAGTAAACGTCCCAGATATGCGCAGGCTTCTGGGAATAATCGACTACTTGGCAAGGTTCGTGTTGAACCTCGCCGAAGTATCTGGCATCGCTACGCGAGTTACTGTTACGGGACAGGGAGGAAGCTGGGCTTCTGCACAACATCACGCGTTCGATTCCTCGAAGGAACTTGTTTCTTCTGCAAAGAGTGTCGCGAAATTTAATCCCAAACTTCCCACTATCGTGTCAGCAGATGTGTCATCATTAAGGCTAGGGGCTGTTTTGATGCAAATACAGCCAGGCGGGCAAAGCGCGCCCCGTCGCGTTTCTTTCTCGTTCGTTAACGCAAGTTGAAGAGTGCGACGCGCAGTTAGCAAAGAAAGCACTGGCGCTGACGTGGGCGGCTGAAAGATTAGAGGGTACTTGGAGGGACCAGATTTTCAATTTGAAAGTGATCATAAGCCACTTGCCACGTTGTTTGAAAAACGCACATAGACGT